>LPNX011078866.1:898025-962102 GCA_001517045.1 Pseudotsuga menziesii
TTCTCAGAGTCTGCTGAAAGTAATTACTTCCGTCTGGCACACATTCTTCGCATGAATGAACCACATGATCCTAGGAGTCCATTCAAGGTGGCTATCACTACTTCTTCTTTTACCGCTTCAAATTGTTCTTTGATTTGAGAGACCCTTGTAAATTATGACTGCATGGTCTCTGCATTCTGAATCTTCAACATTCTTCAACTGGTTTCTTAAGGTTGTCTTCTGATGTATGTTCTTCCCTTCAAATAGCTTGGTCAAGGAATCAAACATCTTTGGTGTCTTTAGGGAAGACACTTGTAGTACAAGTTGATTCGTGACTGAATCAGCAATGATCTTCTTGGCCTTGACCATGTTCTTCTTGTGAAAGGCTTCTAGCCTCTTCTCCCTCTGAAACTGGAACCTCTATACTCATGTAGGTGTCCAATCCATTTTCTGCAGAGAGATCAAATACTTCTATGCTTGGAAGTTGTCAACTTCACCAAGCTTATCATCAAGCTGATGTGATAGATCGCTTTGAAATGAGAACCTCAAATGAAAATAACAAAAGATTAGATCTTACTGATTAGAGGTGTCCGTCCTGGTTCTGGAGCTGGCTGAACTAGGGTTTGTCACAGAAACCCTAATTTTCAAAACTTGGAATATTTTAGATCTGATTGGATAGACAGATATATCTCTTCAAATGGAGCTGTCCAATGTACTCCTTTTCTGAAAACAGTGGAGGGAAGCTCCCGGAACAGGAAGCCCTAATTTTCAATTTCTTCTGCAGAAATGCTTGTTACTGTTTCTGTGATATCTCCAAAATTACTGATCCTCTATGTCTGAGATTTCTCACTGAGGTAACCTCGCATGTCCCTGATCTAACACCGCAGGTTTCATTAGAATTGGTTTCACCATTTGGGATTTATGATCCTTTTCCCAAGGTGACCTGTTACAGGACTGTTCAGAACAACAAAGTTGTACGGCATGCCACGTGTCACTGGTTGATCTTTTGAGTCTGATATTTGGACCAACGAAAGTACAGTCTGTGCCCTTTATGGAACATCTTCAGGAATTCCATTTGGACCTCTGTAGCCCAAGATATTGCAATTCTCCCCAGGTATCCTGTTTAGGGATGAATTCTGGAAGAGGCTGGAACCCTAACTTGGAGGGATCATATCTCGCAGAATATATCGAATCTGAGGCTGATTTTTGGACACAATGTTCATCAGGATTGTATATTCGGCCCCTGCAATTTTCAGCTTCTGAGACTTCGCCAACCTCGGAATATAGCGACTGTACCAAAACTTATCAGTTTTAGTATTTAGGGTTTTTTTTAGCTCGGGGTCAAACTAGGGTTTGACTTTCCCGGAGTTTCACCCAACCAAATTTCTTGATCCAGGTCTCTAAACTTCGGTTTTGATGAGGAGAACAATCCTATGCTAGTCTCACTCAAAAATTCCTCTTCTATAGAAAGCCCTAATTTCCACATCGAAAACTGAAAATGCTCGGAATCGAATTCCGCTTCGACAGAAAGATGTGCCCTTCAATGGAGAGTCATCCTAGCATACTTTTGCTGATAGATTGTGGAGAGAGACCCAAAAAGTAAGAAGCCCTAGCTTCTGCAGCTGCACAATGTCTTCTTCTCAGGTTAGCTCTGATTCCATGTTAGTTTTTCAACATATAAGCTAGCATTATGATCTTAGGATCTTTTAACTGAGAGAATAACAAGCACAACAATAAAACATAAGCACATCAGAAGAGACAAGAGACATAAAGAGTTTTTCTCGGGGAAACCATAAAGGAGAAAACCCCGCAACTTCCTTAGAGATAGAATCAACACCAAAACATTAAAAGCCCCAAAACAGTAAGATGCACTCCCGACAGCAGTAGTCTTCTTCTTGTCTAGTCCCAGTGTATTTCCTTCCTCACTAATGCGCCACACTTGAGTGAGTGAGTTATGTGTATGATAAATAGAGAGACTCACTCTCTATTTATATTCTTTCGTTCACTTGAAGTGCACTCAATCATGTCGGCCTCACTTAACAATTACTTACTAGAGCCGACATCTCTATGAGTGTCTAATAACCCTAGTGCCCCGAAACTGTGGGGACTTTAACAATGATTTGACATGACTTATTTACATTATTTATCCTCCCGATCGGAACATCGGGGTATGACAACATGACTCAAATACATAATAGATACATCCCGGAATAAACATCGGGTTACAATACATAAGATACATAGATGAATACATTCCGAAGTTACAAATACATCAGCACTAAGTTCTAACTTCAACAATTCTGAAATAACACAGTTTTAATAGGAGTATTAAAAATATCCACCTTTCGTTTCCACGTAAATTATCCCGAAGGAAACCTGTTGCCACCTAATTAGCACCTCGGGTCACGTGGCAGAAATATTCAAGCCACTGGGTGCGACCTTGGGGGCAAGCAAGATTTAAGTGCTGTCACTTGATCTTGACTCCTCCGTCTAGGCTCACTCTTAGCGAAGCCAAGGGGGGTGGTCCTTAATAAAATAAACTATTGCGTTTAATCTATGAAATAAAACAATTAGTCTAGGAGATGAGATGAAATAAAATATCATAACTAAGATGAACTGCAAATGATATAAATAACTAGCACATCAAATAACATTCCACGCAACACATAAATTAACTTAAGCATAAAAATAAATAAGATTGTCAAAATAGACCAGTGTTAATGGAGTGCTTGTGTAAGGGTTGCTAGTGAAGTCTTGTGAAGTATTGCAGTTGTCTCAGTTGGTCAATTTTAAGATTATTAAGTGAGTAATTAAGGGCGTGGGTTAATTGTGGGTTTGGCCCAACAAGTCAAGTCCCTTCGAATTGAGTGCTAAAGCGGTAATACCAAGTGTCCAACGAGGCGAGGATGAACCTGCTTGGGCTAGCGCCCTGACTTTGTAGTAATTACCCTTTGCAACCTCCCGAGTTCTTGAGAAAATCACTTGTGTGGATTTTCCTATTAAATCTAGTAACTCATATCCCTTTCTGATAGAGCCAACTGATCAGACAAGCTGCAACGGTGTAGAGCATATGGGGCCTTGAAGTCTTGGATATTTTAAGTTTTTTAAAGCTAAGTATGAGTTTCTTAAATCTCGATGCCGATACTCTCGTTATCGAGAACATAACCAGATTGGGTTAATTTTACTTTAGGAACTTAAAATAAACTGGAAAAAATAAAGAAAAACTAAAAAAACTAAAAAAAAAGAAACAGTGCGAATCCCCCCTGGGGGAATGGGGTGTGGGCACTTGGATGCCCACTTGCTTCTCTCTTTTACAATGATGTAGAAATGGAAATTACTTGTGCTCCTTTGTAGAATAGGAAGCACAAGTATTACAATATAGGGCCTTAGAAAAATGACCAAAGAGATAACTGTGAAAAGAGGGATCTTCGGATTGCTTGTTTCTTCGAAATTTGGCCAGAGTGCCTCTCTCTTTTATCTGCTTCTGCTGCAAAACAACAAGCAATATTCAGTTAAATATGTCAAATTCTTTATTTAAACAATAAAAAATTAACATGTAATTCAAGTAACTTTTAAAAGATAAAAATTAAAAGTATTGAAAAGTACTTGTTTGAAGCTAGATTTATGAGTTTTAACATTCAAATCAGATCTAACCTTAATAATAAATGAAATCAGATTTAGTTATTGATATACTTTTATTTACTAAACCAAATATCAATTATCAAAAAAATTGGTAACAGAAATAAATATTTTTTGTAGAATGAGAGAAGATATGAAGAAGCTTGATGCCGGAATATGGACGATGAAGTTCTTCACAATGGAACAAAGAGGGACTATGTCTTTCTTTAGTTGTTGAAGAGCAGGAAGATGTAACCAAACTCAACCTCTTCTTCAATCTTCGTAACTTGCAACTAATACAAAATACTTGCACACACAAATGCTTAAGAAATTTGGTGCCACCTGCCACAGAAACTCAGAAAACAAGATTATTCAACAAAATAAAAATGTACTTCCAAGATATCTGAAACAAATAAACAATAAGATCTTCAAGCAAACAAGCTTGTAAACCTTACCCTACCAAGATACAACTCTCCTTCAAAGGCCAAGCTTAACCAAAGAGATGCAAGAAAATGAACACCACCGGCTACTTCAAAAGCTCAAGACAATATTCATCCACACATAGAATCGCTACACAGTTCTTGACCTCCAAAGCCTTTTATTCAAAATGATAGAAAAATATTACAAATTACAGAAGCATAAGCTCCTTGCCAAAATCTCCTCTCAAATGAGGAGAACTTGCTCTCTTAAATAGAAAAACTCAACATGAGGGGATGCACTTGCTAAAGGATGAACTGGATAGCTTGGCATGAGTTGGATCTCCATGCTTTGGGGCAAAAAGAAGACAATTACCCAAAATGTCAAAAGCTTGACCTCAAACCAAATCTTTCTTTCTTGGGAAAAGTGGCCCTCTCTTGGAAAAAATCCAATTTGATATTTAGCAACCATTTCTTTCCTTTTTGGTGACTTGCAACTCTTTAGGAATAATCCTATTGACCTTTTCCAACTCACAGAATCAATTTTCTTCAAGTTTCCAATTTTTTGTGAGTTGCCGAATTTCTCATTTTTTCCAATTTTTTGGTCTTTTTTGTTTTTTTCGAGTAAATTATTAATTTTGGAGATAAATTATTACTCGAAAACTTAGGAAAGTGGGTCTAGGGGTTAAGTGGGTGCTCTGAGTTAGAAAACGAGCACTCCCATCATGGCAAAAACAACCTTCTAGCCACACTTTTATGACTTTTTACAATTTTGCAATTAACTTATAAAAAATAAGCCTGTAAAAACTGAAAAAATAATTTTTTTTTAGAAATTAAAAAAAACCCATGGGGGACTTAGGACATGTTCATAATGACTCAAAATAATGATTAACATGGTAATATACATCGACACATAGGTTTTAATAACCTCCTAAGGCTTAATTAATTAATGCTATTATTCCAGCTTTGGAGGTTTGGGTGAAAAACTCGAAAATTATTTATTGCTTAAAAACAATAAATAATTAACAAGGAAAAAACACTCTAGAATAATGTATTAATAAATAAGTCCTAAGAAGCCAAACCTTTTACATAAAGTCATCATGCTAACTCATTTTATTACAATTCCCCATGGGGTATGAACCAGTGTTACCAACATCGGTCAAGAAATCGTCGATGTCCGAGAAATCGCGAGTTTTTCAGCTCGGCGATTTTTTCTCAAAAAATCGCCGAAAAAATCGGGGTGATTTTTTGCCGATTTTTGCCCGATTTATCCCGAGATATTGCCGATTTTTTCAAAGTGATCTTTTCCCGATATATTGCCAATTTTTCCCAATTTATCCCGAGATATTCCCAATTTTTTCTAAAGCTGAAATTGAATATTTTTGTATTTTTTTAAGTTTGCCGATTTATTGCCGATGTTTGTCGATGTTTGTCGATGTGTTGCCGAGATATCCTGAAACGATGTTTCTTGGACCCTGCCGATTTTTTCGCCACGCCGATGTTTGCAACACTGGTATGAACATGTTAAAAATTTAAAAAAAAGGGCCTAGGAAGGCCTGCAAGGACTTCTGAACTTGAAAATTGAACAAGTAATTGTTCATCTTTGGCGGCTCGGTTAAAAGCCCAACTGAGCCTCATTTTGAGGATACATAACCATGCCAGCCCTATACCAAGTTCTAACTTCAACAATTCTGAAATAACACAGTTTTAATAGGAGTATCAAAAATATCCATCTTTTGTTTCCACATAAATTATCCCGAAGGAAACCCTCGGGTGTTTACCCTCATTTTGAGGATGGTACCCAAGGTAAACCCTAGATTCTTTGGGGCACAAGGCCATTACAACAATATACTCATTATGAGCTCAACATGTCACAAGAATAGAACCTGGGTGGGGAGGATAACACTCCATCCCACAAACTCTTGGACTAAACCCAATTGACTAAAAAATATCTGCCTTACATTCAAAGCAGAATCTAAATAAAGGGAATTCTTGCAGACGGAAATCTTCCCAGCGTTTTATTATATGATATCTCACTCCCTGTATGCCATACTAAGCCCCTCCTTAGGAAGCCCTCTCTTTGATTTCTCTCTGTAGACATCCTTCATGTTGAAATATTCAAAGCCCTGTATTGGTGTGAAGACCTCATTTAAGATGGGCTGTAACAAATAATTGCTCAATTTGAAATCCTTCACCCAATTGACAACCAACATGGTGTCCCCGAAGACTTGGATCTTTTTAATACCCTTCTCTAAAGCAAGTAACAATGTCAATTTTAGAGCAACCAATTCAGCCATATTGTTTGTACCGGGACCCTTCCCTTTTTTAAAGCTGATAGAGTAGTTCCTCTTAAAGAAAATGTCACCATCAGCTCCACCCATCCTAGGATCCCCTTGAGAGGCTCCGTCGAAGTAGGTTTATGGGAATGAAGTATCCATTGCCTCTACATTAATCAACCTGTGAGTTTTGAGTCTTGACAACCTTGTCCTGTTTAAAAATTATAGTATATTAATATTTTGAACAGTGCACTGAAAGGAGAAATTATTGTCCTCAAAGATTTTGGTATTCCTAAATAATCATATACACCATGCTACAATAAGAGGGGGGGCCCTCTCCAATAGAATTTACTGCCCATGCATTTTTTAAACCTGTGTGCTCCTACAGCTCTTGCCAGACTTGACCAGCAAAAGAGCATGACATTACCAGATGAAAATTGGTATCTTCACAATCCCTACATAGAAGACATCTCGCTGGACTCTGCATATTCCTTTTTTGTATATTGTCCCATGTAAGTACTTTATTACGTAATAGAAGCCACATGAAGATATGTGCCTTTGCAGGTACCCGAGTCTCCAAACAGCCTTCCACCACCACTTTCGCTGTCCCTGATCAACTTTGGAAATTAAGACCTTGTATCCAACCTTTGGGATAGACACTTCTGTTAATGCTTTTGACCAAATTGACACATTATCTTCTCTGAGTTACCTGGATACGGATTTGGATCCAGATCTGTCACATTTTTGAAAAGCCAGGATCCGGATACAGCAAGGAAACGACAAGTACAAAAATATAAATTATTTTATATATATATATTTTAAATAAAACTGGTATAAGAATTAAAATATAAATATAAAATATAAAAAATATAAATAAAAGTTAATACATAATTTATAATAGTATCACTACTTACAAATAATAACTTTTATGAAACTTAAATTAATTTATAATAGTATGAAACATTGCTTAAAGAAAAATTAAATAATCACAACAAAAAATAACAATTTAATATGGAACATCGATTATATATATATATATTAGAAGGAATAACACCTCAAAAAAAAATAAACAATATCAACGAAAAGATGGTAAACGCGGCACACCGGTCCATGGGCCTTGACTATGGTTGAATCCACGGAGAAAATTAACTAGTCTGCCGTGCAGGATTTAATGTGACGACGGCTGCGCAGCAAGCCGTTGGATCTCAAGCAGCCGTTGGACTCACCATTGCTGTTAGACCAAAACCCGTAGGTGTTAATCTCCGCTACAATTGCCAGATTTAGGATTTCGGGAGGCGGTTAGTCCATATCATGAAATTCACAGGGAGCGTTGAACCCAATGTACAACAATCTCCCCGAGCGCGAGCCGGATGAGTTTCGAACCCTTGACTTGTAGCTCTGATACCATTTGTTGGACTCACGATTGCCGTTAGACCAAAACCCACAGGTGTTAATCTCTGCTACAATCGCTAGAGTTAGGATTTCGGGAGGCAGTTAGTCCATGTCATGAAACTCAGAGGGAGTGCTGAACCCAATGTCCAACACCACCGTCGCATTAAAGCCTACCCAACAGGCTAGTTATTGATCCCTTGAATCCACACTAGTCCACGGGCTCTGACTACGATTGAATCCACATAGTTGACTTGTCCATGGGTCTCGATTACGGTTGAATCCACACCAGTCCACGGGAAGATGATAAAGCCACAAAACATGCCAGATTTAGCAGATAAATAGTCGCAACAGGTTTTTTCTTCTCGACTATATCGTTTTTCCCAGCTGGCAACTACGTTTCCACATTTGAAGGATCCGATTCACTCACGGTTCCATCTCGGATCTTGGCAGATCCGGATCGGAACCTCGGATCCTTGACTCACCCCTGATGGATCCCGCAACACAACATCTTCTTCCTCAATCCTTGAGTTTCTTTTAGGTAACTCACATATCGTGCCTATATGTTTCCATCATCTCCCTGTAAACCAAGATTTTCAGTCGAATTCCAACCTTGTCCCCCGAAAGAGGAGTGATACTCATCAACTACTTTGTTAAGATAAAAAGGACCCCTGCCCCTTAATTGTTGGATTAAATGTTCTGGCAGTTTTATAAAGTTGTCTATATTCGGACCAAGGTTCTTCTCCTATCCTTTGTCTATTCCCTTTGCTGAATTTCTAAATAAGCCAGTCTCCAATGATAGGAAGGCTAACACCACAACCCTCCAATAATTGGAAACATTATGAATGTTCTTCCTAGGCTTCCTTGTCTAGTCCTTGACCAAATCAGGCTCAATATATTTATGGACGACACTTTGGCACCAAAGTCCTTCACCTTGGATGAGCCCCTAAATGCTTTTATCTGCTAGGGCTTTAGAAAACAAAAAATATTCTTCATTCCCCATCTCCTTGAATCTTTTGGAGCTGCAATTCTTCGCCACTTTACCTAGGTGATCCCTTTCCTGTCATAACAACCTTCCCAGAGAAACCTATAGCTCAGTCTTTGGATGACTTCCAAAACACCTCTAGGTATCCAAGCTAAGGACACCCAATAGACAGGAATTGCTTCAAGGACAGTTTTAACAGAACAAGGCGAACCCCTCTGGAAAACCACCTGTGACACCATAAATTAGTCCTTTTCTCACCCTTAACTATCAACTACTGCTAATCTTCTTTTGGTAGCCGTTGGGATTTAAGGCAAACCGAAGTATTGCAATCCCTCATCCAATGAAATTTGTTTATAAGGAAACAAAGTTGAGAAAAATGCCTTTTCTTCCTCCTCAATGTCCCAAAAAGAAACCGTAGGTTCATTGACATTAATTTGGATACCCATGGATGTAGAAAATAGGTTCATAATCTCTTTCAATTTCAGAATGTCACATTGAGGTCAATCACAAAAGATCAAAATGCCATCCACAAAAAGAAGATGAGAAAGGAACATATTGCCACCTATTTTTATTCTTTTGTATGTCCCGCTTCTCTTAGCATCCACCATGGCTTTGCTGAAACCCGTTATGACAATCAAAACGAGTAATGTTGACAAGGGACATTTTTTTGGAAATCCTCTTCCAGGCCTAAAGAAACCTGATGCATAACCTTTTATCAACATAAGTATAACAAAGGTAATTGATGAAACATAGTTCAAAACCTAGTTCATAAAAGGAAAATACCATTCTAGATTAATTAACATTAACTGTGTTATCACCAACCTTGTAGTTGCCTATGTGAGGTGGATCCAGGATGGATGGTAGAGGGACAAGTAACTAAGGAGGTGGAACCAAGACTGCCTAGACTCCCAAATGGATGGTTGTCACGCCAATTGAGGCAACCTTCACTTTATGTTATCTTAATCCAGGACAACAAAGGGGGAGACCCATATCTACTCCTGATAGGAGAGATCAGACCTAGACACCAGATCAGATCAAGTAGACTTGAGGTACGTAAGGTGTAAGGTAGATGGAAACCCTACATCTATGGATGATGTCACTAGGTGAACCAAGGCCTTGGATTAGGGTTTAGGAAGTGTGAGGCTTGATCCAAAGTGGGACACAGGTGACCTATGAGGTGAATACTAGATCTGGGGTTAAGGTACTAGTAATAAGTGAAGATATCCGCTGCCTTGGGAAACCTAACCGATGCAGGGATGGCAAGAACAGGATTGGGGTTATCTAGTGCCTATGGATAGACTCGATGAGAGATATGACAATGTCAAAGCACTCGAGTCAGTAGGGAAAAATCAGATTACAAGGAAAAGAGGCCAAAAGAGGGGGTAGCCCTAGGGTTGGAGATCAGTGCCTGTCAGATCTAGGGCAATGGAGTCACTATCTGCCCAGCGTTGGAGGAGACCCACCTGGGAGATACCCCGATCTATAGACCCAGAAAGGTGTTTGACCGAAAAAGTCGTTCTACGGGGAAACTAGCATCAAGGTAGGCTAGCACTAGGGTTTGAAAAGTCAATTTCTCAGATATAGGGCAATCTGGATACTCCCAACTCAGCGTTGAAGGAGAAATGGAGAGAGGGGAACCTGATTTACAAACCCAAGTTGAAATTTTGTCGGAAAAATCAGATCTTGGAAAAAGTCAGAAAAATGATGTGGAGCGTTAGGGTTTGGGAGGACTATTTCTTAGATCTAGGGAAAACCAGGCAGAATTAGCTCAGTGTTGAGGATGAATTGGTGACGGGAAGGCCCGATCTACAAAACCCAGCAGTGGTTTGTCCATAAATCGAGCGGTTTATTTTTAGTATTTTTTGGGTTTTTTATTATTTATGGAATTTTCAGTAAAATGAAGAAAAGCATGTGTCAATGGGTTGAGATCCGGAAGAAAGGAACTAACCTGCAGATCTTACCTGGAAATCCTTGTAGATGCCTTGAAGGTGATGATCCATGCTATCCCGATCAATTTGAGAAGACCTGAGTGATTTCTAAGCCCAACGTTTTGCTCCAAGTGACCAATGCGCCCTCTGTCCTGCACAAGCAAACGTCAACAATATCAGATTTACTGTGTCATGAGAAAAAAAGACAAGATCTACAGAAAAATAACAAGATGTAATCATAGATCACAATGAAGCTAATGAAAACCCCCTGTTACAGACGAAGCCAGCCCAAGCGAGTTGAGGTCCCCCTGCAAAAACGCTTGAGTGAAGTCGCCCTCCTGTAGACAAGACAATGATCCCGAAAAAATATAGATCTCACACAAATTTCCCGAATGCTAGGAAGCAAAAGACTTTCCAATCACCATCTAAGAACACTAGATGCAAGGGAGATCCAAAAATATCCACAAGAAAGTTTTTCTATTATTCAGATCTAAGAGCCAAAGACCCTTTACAAATGAGAAGCTCTCTCCTTTAAATAGGAATGAGAGAACCAAAATCTTAACCACTTTTCAAATGAGTGGCTAAGATTAAAAGATACAAATGTCTAATCAATGGTTGAGATGAGCTCAACATACAATACATGGATCAATATAACAATATAATATAAAAGTGGACTAAATCACCCAAAGAGAGGGGACCCCACTCAACAAGAAATAAATGAAGCACATGGTGGGTCCATGGAGTGTTAACTAACTCCGTCTGGGTGTCCCCATGGCACAATAAAAATAATATATTTTTTAAACTGTGAAATTGTGCCTCCTTGAGGAAATCGTGAGCCTCCCAAAAGCTCTAGTAAATAATATAAAATGCCCGAAAAAATAGATGTGGGCCCAATCAGGTGCTGCAACTGCTGGAGAAGGTGCAGAGGACATCACTCTCATCATCATGACTCATCCCATGCCATTTCCTTGCCTTAGTAGCCCAAATCGAATTCTTCAGTAGACATTTAATCATTTTTTAATCTGCCTCGAGAAATGTGAACCTGCCAAAAAAGCCTCCTAGGGTGCCTGCGTTGTCCAACTGAGCCCACCAGGCTCTCTGGGAGGAGGGTACTATGGTATAATCAAGTCGCTACACCCCCTATGCCCCATACAACGCCCTAGGAGATCCAATAAAAACATATCCCTGCTTAGACACATCATCCAGTGAAGCAAAACTGCATCAGAAGGGTAAAACGAGCCTGATCATCTCTACAAGTGCCCGGAACTGAAAACAAGATGTTTCATTAGACTCAGAGAGTCCAAATCCATCTAGGGTATATACTCATGCCCCTTCCAGGTCTCTGCCTAATCATCAACAATATCCAATAGACAAAAGAATAACCTTTAAATGATCAGATAACCAATATAACTCAGGCTGGTATCCATACGCTGCAAGTGTTCAAAGGCTAAGACATGCTCTACAAATCATTTAAGTAACAATCATAACAAGTAGCAGTCACCTCACTGGCGGTACATCAACCAAATACATATATGTAGGGTTTCATTTATTAATCATAACTCAAATCAGACTTTCAAGACCATACTCACTTCATAGTTGTAGTCAATTTGCTAGTGAAGGGTGAAGGCTAAAATTTACAAGGTTAGGACAAAGGATGACCACCAACTCAACATTGTGACACTTTGGATATGGCAAGGGAATACTCACTATAACCATATGCCGGACAAACAACAACATAGGGGATGGCAGTGCCTCGCAAATGGGTGAACTACTTCAGAGGTGCTTACTCACCTTGACAAATGCTCACAATCCAACTCAATACAAGTAAGGCCAGCAATCTTTAGATAGAACTTTTAGGAACCATTGCTTTTTGGGCCTTTAATTTTCCACAGCCTTTGTCTTACGCACATTTTTATGCGGAATTTTATTATTTAGGCTTTGCATTCATGTATGTTGAAAAACACTACTTTTCATGAATGTTTAAGATATTTCATTACAATATTTTTCAGATCCAATTTCATTAGGCTAGCCTTTCATTCATGTATGTTGAAAAACACTACTTTTCATGAATGGGCTTTTTTGCAAGATATACATTTCATTTCCAGATACATTGTATTGATGGCAGTGCTACTTGTTTCAGATAAGCAAACACATCCTAGGAAACTCAGAGCTGAGACACAAATAAACATGGAGGTTTGTCCAACAAAGGCTCTAGCGGGGAAAGGTCCTCCATGCCACAAGTCAAGTAGTAAGTCGGGTTAAAACACAACTGGAAGGTAATGGATGGGTGGAGACAATGAATAATGAAACCAACACTAGCAAGCCAAAGTATGGTGGGAATGACTACCTCTATTCTCCCTAAGGAGGGTAAAACCAATGAGTATGGATCAAGAACTTCCAAGTCTGAGTAGGGGCATCAATACATAATATAGATACATTTAAGTCCACATATTTATATGACCGCCAGATCATGACACTAAATGCTAATACATGTCATAAAAATGAGTATAAGAGCAATCATAACCATAACACAATATAATAAAAACTGAGTCATAACCATGCAAATATATCCATCTGAACCATCATCTGTCCAATGAGAAATACTGATACAAATCTGGGCATCACTAACTGCTTTGTAAATGACTAAATGACTACATTAGTCCTCAAATCTGAGTGTTCTGAGACTCAGTCCTGACATGGGAGAGTACTATAATCCACTAATAACATAATGATCCATCAAAACTGCTCATCTAAGCATCTCATATGTAGGAGATCTGGCTGAATCTGAAAAATAGAATATGGTAGCCCGACTACTATATATGTGATAACAAACTGCATATATAACTAACTAGCTCTATCATAGGCCTTTGATAAATCCATCTTAACCACCATTGACCTCATATTCTTTGTCTTGATGGAGTGAAGCTCCTCCTGGGAAATCCCTATAGCTTCGCGAATTTACCTTCCCTCCAAGAAGCCGAACTGTTCACTGGTAATTGACTTGGACAACAGTCCCATAACTTGCCCAACTTTAAGCTTTGCAATGATCTTATAAATGCAGTTACATAGGGACATTGGCCTAAAATATTCAAAACAGGAGGGGTTGTCTGACTTAAGGATCAAGGAAATGAACCTGGCGTTGAATGTTGAAAGGACTCTTCTAGTTCTTCTAGTCATTGACCACCCTTAATAATTCATCCTCATGAACTTTGAGGAACTAAGAAAGAAAGTCTATTGGCCACCTCTCTATCCATGGGCTCTTATCTTTTGGAAAGCTATGCATAACAGCCTGAAGTTCTTCCTTTGAGACCTCCTTCATTAATTCATGATTATCAGCTTCATCAACAAAACTGGGGAAATATGCAGTCATCCAGACCAATTCTACAATAGTGGCTCACCCTTCCACTTTATAAATGTCCTGAAAGTGGTTAATCCTCTCTTTTGCTATATCTTTGAACTTTAATTTCATTGAACCATCAGACCTCCCTTCCATATTATATTAATGTTTTGTTTGTCTTTAGTATAATGATGGAAAAATTTTGAGTTTTCATTTCCACTGTCCAGCCATAGAGCTCTACCTTTCAACCTCCAGGCAATTTCTTTTTTCACCAATAGCTTTCTTCTAGAAGATTCCAGTTGCTGCACTTCAAGCTTGGAGTCAGAGGATCGAAAGGTTGTTGTAGCTCTACTATTGTAGTTTGTAATACTTTCTGGAATAATAAAGGCTTTGGAGGCAAATGTAAATTTTCCTTTAATATTCAACTAGGGCTAACAGTGCATGCAAGATCTCTATTGATAACCACACATGAATATCTTTTACAGTATGCAGCGGAATATAAAACAGAGAAATAAGTCACAACATCACATCACAATGACACTATTATTTTGGGTATGGAAACCCCCGGAAAAACCCAAGATGGGAAAACCGGTGCAGTAGTCAGATATAAATTTTATTACGAGAAAATATGAAACTTTTACAATCATTGCAAATTCACCCAAACCTGGCAAATGCAGTACCCGACAAAATCACTGGGCAAAACCTAGCTAAACCTCAACACCCTCCTGTGTGAGTGTACGACACAACTGTACGAAGCTCGGTGATCCTGCTGCTCGCTCCTCCATCTTCCCAGCTAAATCCTCTGTCTGACTTTCTCTCTCTGTCTGTATCCTGTCTCTGTCGGAATACAAGTGTGTGTGTCCTCTCCACCAATTGATCTCTCTTTTATAACTTTAGGTAAAGCGAAAACCCTAATTTCACTTTCACTTTAACTAGTGGTAAAGCAAAAACCCTAATTTCACTTTCACTTTAACTAGTGTTTCACTAAAGTTAATTTAGATCACTTTAATTTATTTTCCAAAGTAAACTTAGGAAAAGTAAATTAAATACAGTTGGTTTCCTAATTTAAGTCTTCTGCATGTAAGAACACATGCATGCAGGAAGACCTTCCTTGTTGCTGCTAGTTTAACACTCCCTCTCAACGAAGAAGGGATTCAGTAGCAATCCCAACTTATCCCTGAACTTCACAAAACTTTGTCTGCAAAGTGCCTTGGTGAAAATGTCTGCCACCTGCTCATCTGTCTATATGTACTCCAACCGAATGGTTCCCCTCTGAACACAATCTCTCAAGAAGTGGTACCTGATGTCTATGTGTTTTCTTCGGTCATGGAACACTGGATTCTCAGATAGACTGATGCCACTCTGATTGTCATAGTGAACTACTGTAGCCTCTAACTCACACTCGAACAACCCTGCAAGTAACTTCCTCAGCCACATACCCTCACACGTAGCCATGCTGGCTGCCATGTACTCAGGCTCTGTCGAGCTCAATGCAACTGACTTCTGCTTCCTGCTGAACCAAGAGACAATCCCTGATCTAGTGTTGAAACAACAACCTGAAGTACTCTTCCGATCCTCTACACATCCTGCCCAGTTAGCATCTGTGAAATCTGCTAACTGTACACTCCCCTTGCGCTCATAAACCAATCCATACTCCATTGTACCTCTGATGTAACGAAGTATGTGCTTTGTAGTTGTCCAATGCACTCTTCGAGGGTCCACCATGAATTGACTCAAAGAGTTGACTGCAAAGCTGATGTCTGGTCGAGTGTTGACTAGATACATAAACGATCCGATAAGTTGACGATACAAGGTAGGATCAAATCCGTCTGACCCTAATGCATCAATCTTCCTCCAGTTGGAAACTAGAGGTATGGCCATAGGCTTACAGTCCTCCATCTTGAATCTCTTCAAGATCTCTACTGCATACTTCCCCTGTCCAACGGAGAAGCATCCATCTCTCTGCCAAACCTCCAAGCCCAAAAAGTAATTCATCAACCCAAGGTCTTTCATCTCAAAGTCCACTGCAAGGTTGGACTTGCAGTCTCCAATCAGCCTCTCATCTTCTGTCAAAAAGAGATCATCCACATATAAGACTAGTATGAGAGGCACCTCACCTGTCAAGAAGTACAGGTTGTGGTCAGCCTCACTCCGCTGAAATCACATCTCCTGTATATAGCCGTCAATCCTCGAGTACCATGCTCGAGGTGCCTGCTTGAGCCCGTAAAGAGCTCGAAGCATTCTGCATACATGCGTCTCCTTGTTCTCCACATCAAACTCCTCTAATTGCTCAATATACACCTCCTCCTCTATCACTCTGTTGAGGAAGGCAATCTTGACATCCATCTGATGGCCACGCCAACCCATCTCAGCTGCTAATGAGATAATGGTCCGAATGGAAGAATACTTGGCTACAGGGCGAAGGTCTCCTTATAATCAATACTCTCCTTTTGTGAAAACCCCTTTGCCACGAAGCGTTCCTTGTACTTCTCAACACTTCCGTTTGCTGCATGCTTCACCTTGTAGATCCATCTGGATCTCACCACCTTTTTCCCTTGTGGCCTCAACACAACCTCCCATACCTGTTTTTTCATAATGGAGTCATACTCCTCAACCATAGCCTCCTGCCACTCATCATGTTGTGCAACCTCCCCGAAGCTGGAAGGTTTAGAGTTAATCAACTCTGTCAACAGTGCTATTATCTCACACTTTGTAGTTGTCCCTAAAGGTATCCCATTCAAGACGGTAAAGGAGATGGACAAACTAAAGAGGTGATCCAAGATGTTCAACGGTTCCCAATGCAAGCTGGGAGTCACGTTAACCGAGGCACTGTTCACTTTAGATTATGAAGAATCACAACCAAGGGGGAGACCCTATAACCAATCAAAGAAGATTAGCTAAAGCAAAGGTTCATAGGGGAGTGTGTAAATTGAGTTACGGAAACCAATGCAAGCTTAGGTGAGCCCAAGAGTTTAAGTGTGGTAGAAGAGGTTTAAGGTATTAGGAATGTTTCAACCAATGAATGAGTTAGGCCACCTAGGAAGACCAAAGAGATAGATCTAACACCATGAAATACACAAGTAGGGCCCACTTCCTTAAAATAGGGAAATGATTCAAATGGGTCCCACAAGGTCAAATTAGGGGTGATATGGTGCTAAGGGGTGTTTGATGATGTGGATCTATGGATCCAAGGTAAATTAGACACACCCACATATGGGATTTTAGCCTATGACACAATCCCCAATGAGTGCGAATTGACCCAAGGAGACTAGTGCCTTCAGATGGAGGGGCAAATGGAGTCCAAATTATGCCAAATTGTAGATCGAGGTAGTTAAGGCAATTATCAAGATGGGTTTTAAGTGGCATGCCCCAAGGTAGGCTAGATCTCCATAGATCTAAGCTTGAAAATGCATCACCCAATGACCCAAGTGAGGCACAACCCTCAAAATGAGGAATGGGGCCCACAAGGCAGAAATCAAAGGGGTGAAGCACTAGGGGTAGGCTATCAAATGAGAGGAGTCCAAATCAAGCGGGATCTCACCTACCCAAGTGAGAGAACTAGTAAAACTCACCCAACCAAGGAGTGCGACCTCACCCAAGGAAGGCTAAGTGCCTTGGAAAATATGTCAAATGAAGCCCGATTGCCACCAAACTGTAGATCCGAATTGCCGTGGATGCTATAGAGGTGGGTTCTTTTTATTATTCCCAAAGACAAGCTAGATCCAAGTAGATCTAAAAAAAGGTGAAAAATGAGGGTTTTGATCAATGAGGATTTTGAAATCTAAGAGAATAGATGGATAGGATAGAAGAATTTCATACCTCATGGAACATACCTGGAAGATGAAAATGGAAGAGGCTTGTGACGAGGATTACTTCCCACAAAGATCAAATGCCAAACTTTGATGAGCCCTTCTTGCCAACGTTTTGCCTCCTTCAACCAAAGCGATTTTCCTATTCCTGTCAATCAAGGACACAAAGATCAATTAATCAATCAAGAATGGAAAGAGATGCATACAAAGAGATGAGAAACATGAATTGTTGGTACAAAAGACAAAACAACTCCCTGTCACCCAAAACGTCCTCTTGAAGCTTGAAGGGTAGGCCTCCCCACCAATTCGCACCCCTCCAAAACGTGTTCTTTTCCTGCAAAACAATGTTAGTTGAAGATAAAATCAAGATGGCCACCAATGTCTGTCAGTGCAGAGGAAGAAGCATTTACAATCACCACAAGCATTCCAATTCCAAGATCCAAGATGCCCAAGAAAGTATTTTTATTCCAATAGCCCAGAGCCAAAAATCTCTAGATCTCTCCCCCCTTTACAATGAGAAGCTCTCTCCTTTAAATAGGAATGAGAGATAACAAAATCCTAACCACCTTTCAAATGGATGGTTAAGATTAAAAGATCAAAATGTTCTAATCAACAGTTGAGATGAGCTCAACAGAAAGCACATGGATCAATACAATAATATAATATATCAATGGACTAAATCACCCTAGGAGAGGGGATCCCACTCAATAAAAATGAATAAAGCTCATGGTGGGTCTAGAGGGTATTAACTAACACCCCCAGTGTGTCTCCATGGCACAATAAAAATAAATATAATTTTTAAATGCAAAATAGTGTCTCTCTGAGGAAATCATGAGCCTCCAAAAGCTCCATAAAATAATAAAATATGCTAGAGAGATGGATGTGGGTCCATCCAAGCACTGAAACTGCTGGAGGAGTGGAAGACATCACCCTCATCATCAGAACTCATCCCATGCCATTTCCTTGCCTCAGTAGCCCAAATCGAATTCTTCAGTAGCCATTTTTATTATTTTTAATCTACCTCGGGAACCGTGATATGGACCAAACTGCCTCCTGGAGTGCCAACGTTGTCAAACTGAGCCCACCAGGCTCTCTGAGAGGGGGTAATATGGTAAAAACAAGTGGCTAGACCACCCCCTCCTCATACAGCGCCCTAGGTGAACCAATCAAATCACCTCTCTGCTCTGACAGGCAACTCAGCATGGCAAAACTGCACCAGAATGGTATACTGAGACAAATCATCACTGTAACTACTCGGAACTGAAAATAATCTGTCTCATTGGACTCAGGGAGCCCAAATCCATCTAAGGTGCATACTCATACACCCTACAGATCTCTGCATGATCAGGTACAATATCCAATATGCCCAGAGAGATAGAATAATAATCTGTAACTGATCAAATAATCAATAATATAACCTAGGTTAACATCAATCTGCTGCAAGTGTTTAGAGGTTAAGACATGCTCTACAAATCATTCAAATAACAATTATAACAAGTAGCAATAATTTCATTGGCGATCTATCAACCAAATATAGAGTTTCTTTAATTAATTATAACTCAGACCATACTTTCAAGACCATACTCACTTCATAGTTGTAATCAATTTGCTAATGAAGGGTGAGGGCTAGAAATCAAATGGTTAGGATAAAGGGTGACTACCAACTTGACACTGTGACACTTTGGATATGGAAAGGGGTTATTGATATTCAGTCTAGCATATGCTTGACAAGCAACAACACAGGGGAGGGCAGTGTCTCACAAATGGATAAGTTACGTTCAGAGGTGCTTATTCGCCTTGACAAATGCTGACAATCCAAATCAAATACAAGTGAGGCCAACAATCTTTAGATATAATGTTTTAAGAACCATTGCTTTTTGGGCCTTCGAATTTCCATAGCCTTGGTCCATGCATTTATTACACGGATTTTTATTATTGAGACTTCATGCATTCATGTATGTTTAAAAACACTACTTTTCATGAATGTTTTTTCACAAGATATTCATTTCAATATACTTCATAGCCAATTTCATTAGGCTTGCCTTGCATTCATGTATGTTAAAAAACACTACTTTTCATGAATGGGATTTTTTCATAAGATATTCATTTCATTTCCAAATACATTGTATTGATGGCAGTGCTATTTGTTTAAGGTTTAGCCAACACAACCTAGGCAACTCAGAGTCGAGACACAAATAAACAGGGAAGCTTGCCCAACACAGAGGCTCTAGTGGGGAAAGGTCCTCCATGCCACCAGTCAAGTAGTAGGTCGGGCTAAAAACATAACTGGGAGGTAATGGATGGGTGGAGATAGTGAACAATGAAACCAACACTAACAAGCCAAAGTATGATGGGAATGATCACCTCTATTCTCCCTAAGGAGGGTAAAACCAATGACTATGGGTCAAGAACTTCCAGGTCTAGGTAGGGACATACATACATAATATCAATACATCCAAGTCCACATATTTATGTGACCGCCAGATCATGACACTAGATGCTAAGACATGTCACAAGAATGGATATAAAAGCAATGATAACCATAACACAAGATAATATCTGCTGAGTCATATACATGTAAACAATCAATCTGAACCAACATCTGTCCAATGACGAACTACTGATGCAACTCTGGGTACTATTGCTCTGCAAAATGGCTAAATGGCTACATCAGTCCTCAAATCTGAGTGTCTCGAGACTCGGTCATGGCATGGGAAAGAACTATAGTCCATCATCAAATAGTGATCCATCATAGATGCTCATCTCAACATCTCATATGTAAGGGAATTGGCTGGAAAGTGTACTGGAATCTGAAAAATAGAATATGGTAGCTCGACTATTATATGTGTGATAACAAGTGCCATATAACTAAACCTCTCTGGTGGTACACTCCGTCTAAAAGATGTCTGTGGAGGATCTCCCTGCCTGGAATCCTGCATTGTGGACCTAAACCACTTAGGCCTTGGCATAGTGTCAACCTGTTGCGGCTGCTGGATATCCGTCTCCTGTTGCAGCTCATCCTTCAAGTCAATGACTGAAGGATCCTATCCACCTGACTCCCTTTGACCACCATAGCATGTGCTCTGTGTCAGTACCTGTACCTGTACATCTGGCTCCTCCAACTTGACCCTCGACTCCTGTGCTGGCTGCTGCTTTGTTGGTAAGTCCAGAGATCTCCGCAAGGCCCCGTCCTCATCGAACTGGACATCCTTGCTCACAATGATCCTCCTGCGAGCAACAATGTAAACTCTATATGCCTTCGAAATCTCGTTGTAACCATCAAGTAATCCCTTCTCTCCAAAAGGGTCCAACTTCTTCCTATTGTCAGCATGAACATGACAATGGCAGACACTGCCAAATATGCGAATGTGACTCACATTTGGCCTAGTGCCTGTGAAGACCTCCTTCGGTGTCTACCTCTGAAAAGATGTGTGGGGACACCTATTTTGAATGTATACTGCAGTCCTGTATGCCTCGGCCCAGAGGAATAGTGGTAATCCTTGATCAAATAGCATGGCCTTGGCTGCTCCAACCATCGTCTTGTTTTGCCGCTCTGCAACTCCATTCTGCGGTGGGGTATGGGGCACAGTGTGCTCCTTCTTGATCCCCTCTGCCGAACAATACTCCATGAACTCATTGGAGGTGTACTCACCCCCGTTGTCTGTTCTCAACACCCGAATCTTCTTTCCTATTTGGTTCTCCACAAGAGTCTTGAACTCTCGGAACCTCTCAAAAACCTCTGACTTGGCCTTCAGGAAATAGATCCAGGTTTTCTTGGAATAGTCATCAATGAAGGTTACGCAGTAACTATAACCACTAAATGAATGGACACTCATAGGTTTGCATACATCCGAATGCACCAAGTCGAAGGGCTCCTTAGACTTGTGCTCACTCTGTGGGAAAGGCTTCCTGATGTTCTTCCCCAAAGCACAGCCCTTGCAGTGGTTATGCTTTTCCTCCTGTACCCGAGGAACTCCAATGACTGCCTGTCTCAAATGCTTCAGTGCTCCATGGTGTAAGTGTGCCATCCTCCTATGCCACAACTCACCCTGACTATTGCTATTGCTGTTGACTAGAGCCTTTGTAGGCTCAAAGTGTAATTTGTACACTTTCTCGCTCCTTTTGCCAATCACCCGATCCAAGCTCCTATCTAACCCCTTGGGCCTGATATACACTCTATGGTCACAGAACTTCACCTGATATCCCTTGTCTTCCAGAGCGGAGACTGATATAAGGTTCTTGGTCAGTCTTGGAACATATAACACATTAACAAAACTGAGGGGTTTTCCAGATTCCCTCTCAAATGAAATAGTGCCAACTCCTTGCGCCTGATACCGCGTATCATCACCCAGCTCAACGTGGATCCCTGTTCTACCCTCGTGCAAGTCTCTGAAAAATCTCTTCTATCCAGTCATGTGACTAGATGCTCCACTGTTGATGTACCATATGCTGCTCCCTATGGTGCTTGCCATGCAAGCTATCAAGCAAAACTCCTCATTGAAGTTCCTGTTGAACTCATCCACCTCTGTAGATCCAACCATCTGAGTGTTACTCTTCTTTTTCCTGTCTGGGCACTGGGAGGCAAAGTGTCCCTGCTTGTGGCAGATAAACACTTGACCTTTGACACGTCAAGGTTCTTCTTACCAGCCTCCTTCCTCTTTGCCTTACCCTTGCTCTTCCCTGTAAGGGCTAGAGCCTCCTCATCCACAATCTGTGGGGCACTGCTGGATGAGCCTGATCTTTGACCCATGCGGGTCTCCTCCTGCACAAAGTCATCCCATAGTCTCTGCCAATCAGGGAGCTTCTCCCTAGCCACAACACCTTTGACAAAGGTGTCCCATGGCTTAGAGAAGCCATTGAGGGCTATCCGAACTAGCTCCTCATCCACTGTCTTAGAGCCAACAACTCCAAGCTCATCCCTGATCTGTGTGAGCCTCGTGAGATAAGGCACCATTCCTTCTCCCTTGGACATTGTAATGTCCTCTTTCGATTAGGCCTTGAGGCCCAAAACCGCTAACCTATGTGATTCCTGTGGGTTCGAGCGGTTACTGACAGTTAGGGAATCATTTAAGGACTGATGCCATCCATAGAAAATCTAGGGCATCATCATTAGGTCAAGAAGGGCCACCGGGGCCAAAGGTCACCTTCGTGCATGCCATCCAAGCATTATTTAATGATGCATGCACTCATTTAAGTCTCTAGGCGCATGCATGCAAGTCAACTGCAAATTAGAAGATAAAGTGACCTAATTAGGTCAAAGATTAGGGTTTTCGCAGTTGAAAGTTATAAAAGGAGGATAAAGTGAAAATAGACTTCACTTTTTGGATTATTATTATTTTGGAGCTCTTGAGAAGCAGCACAGAGTGCGGTCACAGCAGTTGGGGTTGGAGACGGCGTCTTCAGCTAACGGGATTTCAACAGTGAGACATCTGCCCTAGTCTCCTTCAGGATAAACCATCCAGGTTTGTCACCATATCTATTGCATTCATCATTATTCAGTATTCCAGTATAAGTCCAAAGGTTATTGCAGATTCATCTGTACAGGTGGGGGCATTTAGCTGGGAAAACCCTAGTCATTCACTAGGACTCTGGATCACTATATTTCTTCCGCATGCGGTCTACATTCTCACTAATAGGATCACTCTACTGCATTGGGTGATTATCAGCTATCGGATTGTCCATCCGGGGCAACTAGCAGTAGTTTATAGGGTTGTGGGGGTGTGAGCAACAGACTGGGAGATCAATTCGCTAGGGCATCTGGGAGGTCAAAACCCTTGCATGCTTCGACCATCCTCTCCGGCACTGGCATACCTTCCTTCCGACTTATTTCCAGCTGAAACTGACCATCCCTTCAACAAAAACGTCACACTTGTTTGATTCAACCATCCTGGGGTATTGCAACAGAAACAAGGTTATTTCTTCACTAGCTCAGCTCATCTTGCATGCATATTCTCTCTGGAGCACATTCAGCCGGCTTATCAGTGGTAAGTGTTCATTCTATCCTGCAAACCCTAACCCTAATTTCAGCTATAAAATAGGGAAATTTTGCATGGCAGTTTGCATGCTCGGCTATTTCAGTAAAATTACATAGAAATAGAAAATATCAGGATCTGGGATATTACAGACATCTTGGTGCTGCGCATCCTCTCTTGCAACACCTTCTTTCGGTTCTCGTTCTTGCTTTGGTACAGACTCTCCAAAGTCGTCCACATCTCTACTGCGGTCTTCTTACCAGAAAGCTGAGGAACTATATGGTCCTTCACTCCATCCATGATAATCAGCATGGCTCTGGAATCAATCTTCTTCCAAGCTGCTAGATTTGCTGGATTTGTGGGTGCAACCTTCGTGGAGTCAATGTGCTCCTCTGCGTCACTGACATCTAGGATCCTTGTGATCCTTTCTTTCCATGTAGGAACGTTTTGAGCACCCTGGAGTCTATCCTCAACTCTCAAATGCACGACCATAGTGAAGTGTGCCTGTCAAACCCTAGATCTAGAAGTCTAGGTTTGTGTCTTTCTATAGATCTTCCCTTGATCTATCACTGCTGCTGGAAATCTCTCAGCTTTAACTCACCAGAGCTCTGATACCATGTAAATTTTCCTTTAATATTCAACTAGGGCTAACAGTGCATGCAAGATCTCTATTGATAACCACACATGAATATCTTTTACAGTATGCAGCGGAATATAAAACTAAGAAATAAATCACAACATCACATCACAATAATGACACTATTATTTTTGATATGGAAACCCCTAGAAAAACCCAAGATGGGAAAGCTGGTGCAGCAGTCAGATATAGATTTTATTATGAGAAAATATGGAACTTTTAAAATCACTACAAATTCACCCAAACCTGGCGAATGCAGTACCCGACAGAATCACTGGGCAAAACCCAACTAAACCTCAATACCCTCCTGTGTGAGTGTACGACCCAGCTGTATGAAGCTCGGTGATCCTGCTGCTCGCTCCTCCGTCTTCCCAGCTAAATCCTCTGTCTGACTTTCTCTCCTTGTCTGTATCCTGTCTCTGTCGGAATACAAGTGTGTGTGTCCTCTCCACCAATTGATCTCTCTTTTATAACTTTAGGTAAAGCGAAAACCCTAATTTCACTTTCAGTTTAACTAGTGGTAAAGCGGAAACGTTAATTTCACTTTCACTTTAACTAGTGTTTCACTAAAGTTAATTTAGATCACTTTAATTTATTTTCCAAAGTAAACTTAGGAAAAGTAAATTAAATACAACTGGTTTCCTAATCTAAGTCTTCTGCATGCAAGAACACATGCATGCAGGAATACCTTCTTTGTTGCTGCTAGTTTAACAACAAATCTATGGTGTAACGCTTTTAATGTGTGGATGGTAATTGTCAAGTGCTTATGAGGTATAATCTGTCTTGTTTTCTTTGCTTTATGTTGGTTAAATTTGGCCTTTGAAGGGGAGTTGTATCCTAGTAGGATAAGATTAGAAAAGCTTGTTTGCTCCATAATCTTATTGTTCATTTGCAAGTAGATCTTGTAGAATGGCATGTTCATTTTGTTTAATGCTCATGTTTTCCAAGTTTCTGCTGTAGGTGGCACCAAATTTTTAACCATTTTTGTGGAAGGATTTCCAAGTTTGTAGGTGGTCTCACTTGAAGAAGGGGTGGAGCTTGTTTGTATCCTCCTCATCTTCAATTTCTTGTGAAAGACATGATCCCTCAGTGTTCCACCAAAGCAGAATCCACGACCCAAAGTTACCAAGCTTTCATCTCTTTTCTTCTCTTTCCTTCATCATTTCAAAATTAATTTTTTCCGGTTTCTAGTTACTTTCACTAGTGTTAATCATTTTAGTGCATTACAAAATATCTTAGGCTAATCTGATTAACATGTGCATTTACAAGTTTAGATACGATTTTAAAAGGCTTATTTTCATAGATCTAACTCTTAAAACTAAGTACTTGCATTCTATATTTTCAAATCATTTAAAGTACTTGAGTTATATGCTAATTTTATTATGCTTTAATCGATTAATCTAGCATATTTAACATAAGTTTGTTGGCTGTTTTACAGCATTTGACGAACAGATAGAGAGAAGTGCTAGCAAATTTTTGATATATTAAGCAATCTGGGAGCCCTCCTTCAATATCTTTTTGTCAGGCGTTTTTGAAGCCTTCAAACTTGTAAACTTGTTGGTTCTTGATCTATAAAAGAGGGCATGTATCCTTGAATCATTGTAGTAATTATTGTAATAAGGAAAGCAAGTGGGCAGCCAAGTGCCCACACCCAATCCCCTTGGGGGGAAGTTGTGTCGTTGCCTTTTTCTTGGTGTAATAATTATTGTAATAAGGAAAGCAGGTGGGCAGCCAAGTGCCCACACCCAATCCCCTTGGGGGGAAGCTGTTTCGTTGCCTTTTTCATGATTTGATCTTTTTTAGAGTAGTTGTTTTTTGTTTCTTAGATAAATTTAAATTTTATTTCTGCGTACTTTTAAAATTAACAAATCCGACCATGTTCCTGAAAAAGCGAGTATTGATATTGAGATTTTTAAACAACACACGTTTGACGTAAAATCATTAAAATTAACAAGGCTCTTATCCTTGTATGCTTTTGTGAGCACTGCAGGCCTTTGGCTAGAACGACGCGACAATCAGAAAGGGATTAGAGTGACTAATAATTAGTCTCATCTTACAATTAATCCCCAAGCGAAAATCCGACGTTTTTTCGATATTGTTAAGAAGTGGGCAAAGTCTTCAAGTGAAGCGGGAACAACTAGAAAGTGACCGTGGGGCTCTGTTAGGCTATATCCTTGTTGGTGTAGTGTTGAACACAACACCACAACTCCATCTACCCCACATGTCACTGTGAGAACTACTTCTAAGCAAATTCAGACATATTCTTTGTACCCTTTGGGTATATTTGGTATTCCATCTCCCCTAATAATCCAAACCATTACCACGTTAATAAAATTGATCAACAATTAACCCACTCCCTAATCTACTCATTAATATTCTTAAAATTTACCAACTGAGACAAGTGCAATACCTTTTTGAGACCACAACAACAACCCTTATACATGGGCACTCTTTTCATTGGCAATGGTCTTTATAATTTTCATGTTTAAATTAATTTCTACAAATGTCATGAATGGTGTTGCATTTTGAAGCCGTTGATTTAAATTTAATATTGCAGTAACTTGTTGTTTAATTTTTAGTCATTTTATCTTAACTCTTAGAACAATTGTCTTTCCTTGCATAGATTAACAATGTTAGATTATTTTCATAGGGACCACCCCCCTTGGCTTCATGAGGAGTAAGCCTAGACGAAGTAGTCAAGATCAAGTGACAACACTTGCTTCTTACTTGCCCCCAAGGTCGCACCTAGTGGCTTGAAGATTTCTTCCACATGACCTGAGGTGCGAAATAGGCGACAATAAGCTTCAACAACAAAACTGGGGAAATATGCAGTCATCTAGACCAATTCTGCAATAGTGGCTCACCCTTTTGCTTTATAAATGTCCTGAAAGTGGTTAACCCTCTCTTTTGCTATACCGTTGAACTTTAATTTCAATGAACCATTAGACCTTCGTTCCATATTGTATTAGTGTTTTGTCTGTTTTTAGTATAATGATGGAAACATTTTGAGTTTTCATCTCCACTGGCCAACCATAGAGCTATACAAAATTAATTTGCTCAAGCAGGGTGTGGATGCTGTACAGATCTTCCTTTTTCTCTCCTTTTCTCTATCAATCATACTTAGTATACCTGCGCGAACCTCCATCCACCTGCGTGACCTCCATCTCGTCTGCACGCGGCCATCCCCTCGCCGTGCGGCCCTTTACCTGCGTGCGACCCTCCATCCTGTCTGCGTGTGGCCTCCGTAGGTGTGGCTCCCTCCCAGCGCCTGCCTTTCCCTGCAACCCTCCGTTCCTTGCTCGCATCCGCCCGCGCGCGACCACCTACGCCTGCGCAGCTCCTGCACACGTTGCCTCCTCCACGAGCCTCTGCTCCTCTCCCAAGCTCCCCACTGCTCGCAACCTTCAGTCCGCAACCCACCTTTCGGCTTCGCGAACCACACATGCACGACCTCCATCCACCTGCGCGACCTCCCCTTCTCCCCACACCCTCCCCTGCACACCTACACCCTTCCCCTTCACAACTAGCGTAGCCACAACCCCCTTTCACTTTTGCTGCTCACAACCCTAAGCCCTCCATCCCCTCAGCCGTAACCCCGTTCACCCACTCTGCCGCGTCCCTTCAGCAGCCCATGGAGGACCCGAAAGAAGACCAAGAGTCAGGAGGGATATCCAAACCACCAACCTGGGATTACAACGACAGAGGCCAATTTCGATATCTTAGGCAATGTCAAGGTAACCCAGAATTCTACAGCTCCATGGATATTGCACTGGAATCAGACTTCGGGTTTTGGACATGTCAAGTTAAAAAAATGCTCAGAAAACTGGAATCTCTCGAAGCCGAAAACAACAGACTCCGTTTAAAGGTGGGCTCTCTCGCTGCTAGAGTCTCGGGAGTTGAAGGGGATAACCTATCCCTCAAAAAAATAATACAAAGCAAAGAACAGGACCATCCCCAGAACGAAGCACTTCACGCTGAAATCCGAGACCTCAGGACCAAGCAAGAGGAAATCAAATCCCAACAGGCCTCCTTTAAACAGGAAACCGAGTCGCACATTAACTCATGGGCACAAGTAGTTCGAGGGAAAGGCAAAAACACTTCATCGCTCATAGCAGTCGAGGAGATCATTCAAGCCAAATTGGTCGAAGAACGGGCCAGACGAGCGAGGGAACTGAAGCTGAAAGTGAGAGGTCTTCCTCAACCTCTTCCGTCCTCAGACCCTATGGAAGTAGGAGTCAGGATCCCGCGGGATACCCTGGGATTATCAGATATAACCCTGGATGGAGCTTGGATGGGCCATGACTCCACCCCTTCATTAGGTTTCGTAATGCAGCGGACAGGCTCAGTGCCCTTAGAGCCAAATGTAAACTGTTCTCACTCCCTAATAGGATATTCCTTGATGAGGATCTTACCAGAGCATAGGTTACCTAGCTCAAACAATCCAGAGAACAGGTCGCAGCAGCGCGGAAAGCAGGAAAATGGGCGATCATCAGAAACCTTCGAGCAGTCATTCGAGACTCCTTCCCCCCGGGATGGACGCCTCGAACATGAAGCTCTAAATGACGGGGGCATTTGGAGGGATGGCAGAGCACATGCATCAATGTCCGTTGTTGGAATGGAAATGGGTCTTTCTGGTCATCTCCAGGTCTCCTATATGACGCACTCACATTGGCTGACATCCTCCTTGTGGCCGAGACTCATGTGAGCCCTATATGGCCTCTCCTGGATATCACAGGTTATCATTGTTTCTCAGCCTGCAGACAGGAAACAAGGAGCTCTGGTGGAGTAAGGGGATCAGGGGGCGTCGCTTGCCTGGTTAGAGACTCTCTCCGGAAGAGGGTCTCCTTGATGGCCTCTGATGAGTATGCTAGATTCATGTGGGTCTGGATAAGAACCAAGATCACTCCCGTGACTCGTGAGACATGTCTACTTCGCAGTCTGCTACTTTCCACCCATATCCTCATCATTTGCCATCCACAACGGAGCAGACGGGGATCCTTTCATGGATCTGGACCGTTTCATGGATTTGTAAATAGGCATCACCCAATACTCTGCTGACGGGGAGGTCATACTTGTGGGGGATTTTAATGCTCGTACTAGGTACCACCAGGTTCTTCTCCATGATCGAACCGAAGATGTGTTTTGTACTGAAGGACCCAACCCTACCGCAGTTGGTCTCCATCGGACTTCAGAAGATGCCCTGGGGCCCACCACAGCGTATGGCAAGCACCTCCTGCAGTTAGGGGAATCCCATGAGTTGCTTATTCTGAACGGCCTCCCCTGCTTCCCGAACTCTTACTCCTTCACATGCTGGCCACATGGAGGCGGGGCTAGTGTAGTGGATTACGCCCTGGCCAGCCAGAACTTACTCCCCTTCATTCGAGACCTCTCTGTCTCCCCCATCCCACTAGCTGACCACGCACTTCTTTCTCTCTCCCTCCAAGTTGACCCCCCCCTACCTTGCTCTCCCCAACAGCCACCCTTCACCACCTCATACCACCTTTTGTTTCGACGAAAGCGACCCTGACACCTTCCTATTAGACCTCCGCCATATTCTTCCTCCTGAAGCCCTTTTCTCCTCGCTCAACTGAGCCGCTGCCAAGTACCAATGCCTCTCGACTGCAATCTGGGAAGCAACACTTAACTCCTTCCCCCACTCCACCCGTACCTCTTCTACCACTCAGAGATTAGGCTCTTGCCCCATGAACAAGTGGTACGACGAGGATTGCAAATTACTCTACCGAGAACTTCGTCACACCTTCCTCCACTCCCACCCAACCTACTCGAACATCCAAAGGTCTTACTGCCGTCTCCTTCGTCGCAAGAAACGACATTTTGTCTCTCAGAGAAGACGGGAACTCTCAGTCCTCCTTACTCGCTCCCCCAAACAATTTTGGCGTACCATCCTCTCCTGGCACTCTCCTTTATCACCCGACCTGGACCCTGCTTCCATGTTCACCCACACCTCCAAGCTTTATGACATTCTCGACCAGGATGACATTCATGTTGCCTCCCCCCCTCCTCCTGCGATCTCTTCACCAACAATGATGTTATAGAAGCCATCCGGGCAATGAGCAGCAGCAAATCAACAGACGAGGAAGGCCACCAAGCAGAGTTCTTCAAGCATGGTCTCCGGGTTCTGGTCAGCTACTTGGCTGATCTCTTCAATCATGTGGTGCGAGAAGGATTTCCATCGTTCTGGTCCCATCACATCATCCATCCGATCCACAAGTCGGGAGCCATCTCTGACCCTAACAACTACAAAACGATCATGGTAGGACACAGGTTCTTAAAACTTTATGCCACCGTTCTCCATATGAAGCTTTCCAATGATCTCGAACAGAGAACTCTTAGAGCTCGTGACTAGGCAGGATTCAGACCAACACATTAGACCATTGACCACATTTTTACTCTTCGAGCCGTGATTGAGGAGGCACGACACCTCTCCTCGAAAGTCTACTGCTGCTTTGTAGATTTTCGGAAAGCTTTTGACTCAGTCCCAAGAGAGGACCTATTGCAGCGCCTCAGAGATATTGGCACCTCAACGATCCTATTGACGGTTATTATGCGTCTTTACGAGTTTGTTCGGGGCCGCCTTCGCATAGCTCGAGGGTTATCCCAGTTCATCCGCAACACCATTGGGGTGAAACAAGGTTGCCCGCTCTCCCCCACCCTGTTTGGAATCTACATTGACGAGTTGGAGACCTTCCTCCATGAGCATACCCAAGAGACAGATGGGTGCCTCCTCCACCAATTCCTAATCTCCATCCTACTTTTCGCTGATGACATTGTACTCCTATCTTCCTCCCCGGATGGTCTGCAGAGACAACTTGATGCCCTAGCCTTTTTCTATGAACTTCGGAAGCTGACTGTGAATTTGAGCAAAACTAAGGTTATGATCTTCAATGGGGTGAAGAAAACTTCAGACTTTCGCTTCTTATTCAAAGGAGAGGAGGTTGATATCACCAGTACTTATACTTATTTGGGAGTGCAGTTCTCTGGCCCCCGCTTTTGTCTACGACCAGCTCTCCAGCCTCGATCAACAAGGGGTACGGGTCCCTAGCCCTCCTCGAGAGATAGTGTTTTCGTCACCATTTCCAGGATATCTCATCCAAGATGGATTTGCTAAATACCTTGATCCGTCCCACCGTTCTTTATGGATCAGAGATCTAGGGGTCCTCCTTGCTCGAGTTTGATTGGGCATCGGCCAAAAGAGTCCAAATCCTTCTTCTTCGACATATCATCAGATGTAAACAGACAGTAATGCAGCACATCATCCTCGCTGAGTTTGGAGCCCAGCACTTCCGTCTCGAGACACTTTTCAGATTGGTTTCCTTCCCACATCGGATCCGAGGGTTAGCCGACTCAACAAAAGGCCGGGATTGATACCCCTTTCTAGCTTATTGCTCTGCTCAGACTATAGCTAGTGCTTCCCACCCATGCAAGACCAAATGTTGGCTCACAGGAGTCTCGAACCTTCTTGCGTCAGTAGGAATCCAGTTAGATCGTCTTCCCCCATTCCAGTACTCTCTGGATGCCCCTGGACACCTTCTGCCAACCAGACAAGAGTTCAACAAGACCATCAGAGACGATATCTACAAGCAGTTCGTCTAGGTTACTTAGATTAATCCTTCAGGAGGATTGCGCCCAAAAATGGCCTTTTATGCTAAGCACTTCTTGGAGCTCAGAGCCGGGCTCATTGTCCGGCCCCGGTATATGTTCCACCATTGGATGCACGCTCTTCGGATCCCTCTTGGACAATTCAGAGTTGGCTCTCATAGACTCCGGGTTGAGTCAAACCATCAGATTGATAGATTAGAGAGGATCTGCCAACTGTGTCACCTTCAGGAAGTGGAAACCGAGTCACATTTTATCTTCAAGTGTCTTATCTATTATGAGATCAGAGGACGCTTCTACTGTTTGTTTAGGGCCCCCCAAACTCTGGCCGCTTTCTTCAAATACACCGATAAGAGATGTCTAGCGCTCTATATCTAGGAGGCCCTCAGATTCCGAGCGCAACTCCACCAGCCTCCCATCAGACCAGACACCACACAACAGATCACGACATTCTTCAGCAGGCTACCATCTTCCAGAGGCACCAAGAGATCTACTGACCTTGACATCGACCCAACTCCCAGATCAGTAAGGGCTGGAGGCTCCCGACCCACGAGATCCCAGCGGTAGCTTCGTGCCAGACCCCCCTCCGTGAGGTGCTCAGGACCCTATAGACCCCGTCGACATCGTTCCAGAGGGCGCCCCGCGCTTACCAGTTCTGGATCAGGGCAACAGACACTTCTGCAATTCCCGCAGTTTTCCTCGTTCAGCCTCGGATGTTAGGAGTACTAGACCCTCCTTGATTAGTTTGGCTCTTGGATTTTGCCCATCTGGACTCCTCCGCCCCTGTGCAGGGTGACAGGGTTGGAATTGGAGCAAGTGCTCTCCCATGCTACAGACTAGCTCGCCTTTCACATCTTTACTTCTTTCTTTCTTCTTTCCATTTCACTTGTATTGCTTATATTGTATTTTCTTTACGGGAGATCGGTTGATCCTCCCACATGCAGAACATATCATTGTAATCGACAGTCCTGTTGACCTACTTTGTGGTCATTAGCGGACATTAATAAAATTATCCTATCTTATCTTATATTATCTATACCTGTCAACCTCCAGGCAATTTCTTTTTTCACCAATAGTTTTCTTCTAGAAGATTCTAGTTGCTGCACTTCAAGCTTGGATTCTTCAGACATAAATCCATCCCTGGAAATTTCATACAAAGACTCTAATTTGGATTCGATCAAAGTGAGCACCTCTTCATCTTTTATTTTATTTTATGTGCTTGGGAAATGGCCGCCCATTTAACACTTTTGAGATTTGCTTTGAACAAAAGTGAAACTGATTCCCTAAGGGAGTAATCATATAAGGAGTAGGACCAATTTTCCTTTATCATTTGTGTTGACCACCTAACCAACTAGGTGGGAAACCATGTACCATGTGCATTGAAGACGAGAAAGATGTACTCGACAAAATATTTCAAGCGAGGCAGTTTTTCTCTTTACCCTCGTATCTTTTCTCCATGGGAATTTTGTAATGATATGTCAACATGAAGGTCAAATTTTGTAAAACTTGATTGCCTAGGACTTTATTATTAGGGAAGTCTGCACCTTTGTGGAGGAATTTTGTAATGATATGTCAGCATGAAGGTCAAATTTTGTAAAACTTGATTGCCTAGGACTTTATCATTAGGGAAGTCCGCACCCCTATGGGGGAATTTTGTAATGATATGTCAGCATGAAGGTCAAATTTTGTAAAATTTGATTGCCTAGGACTTTATCATTAGGGAAGTCCTTTCATCGAGTGTTTTTTTCTCTTGGATAATTAAAATTCCTTTTTAGTGATTTTAATTATCTGAGTTTTTCACTCAAAATTTTCCCCAAAGTGGTGAAAGACGTTCTAATGATCGAGTCTATGGGGTGATCAAGGCCTAGGAATGTTTTATATTATCATGCTAGACATTATGTGGAATTTCATTAAAGTTTTGCCTAGGATTTTTTAAATTTTTGGTGATTAAAAAATGGCCTCAACATAAAAGAGTTGTAATGTAAAGAGGGATATGTAGCACCAAATGCCCATAAATAGGGGTACCGGTACTAAAAAGCAATGTCATGAGACCCCCTACACCCTTGGGCCAAGTTTGAAGTCATTTGGATGAGTTTTGCTAAGGTTTTGGGCATGTTTTCCTAAGTCAATCCAAAAAACCAGGAAAATGGGCCATTAATTAGAATGCCAAAATTTTGGAAAGTGCTTAAAATCACTTAAGAGGGTGGAAAAATTGTTTCCTAAAGTCAAATTATGTTCCTAAGGTGACATTAGAGGAAAAAAGGCCCCACCCATGCAAGTGTTTCACAAGATTGAAGTTGCCTCCCTAGGGGGGCCACCCTTTCCATCCTTAGCAAATTAGAAAATTAGAAATAAACCAAAGTAGGGGGTCCTATCTTAGTGGTACCCTCCCTTTGGCCTTGGCATAAGGTTTTAAACCCTAAGAGGGGGGTTTACCCCCCATTGTATTTTGTTTTTTGACCAAAGGAGGTGCCCAAGAGAGAAGTACATTCCTCCATGGACCCTTCTTCCTTTCAAGTGACAAGTGGAATGCACGCAAGAGGGGTCTCTTCCCTCTCTTTGCCTATTTAAGGAAGCTTCTCTTCCTCATTTGGGTTATAATCCCCCTTTTTTTTCAATCTTTCTTGCTATTTTTTCTCTCTTGCTCTCATTTTTGAGAACTAATCTGTAATTTCCAGCCATTGTGAATACTAGAAAAATCCTTAGGGGGAGATCTTGTGTGTTGCTCATTGGTGGTGTTGTCTGGAATCTTGTAGTTGCCCCATAGGGTGATCCTATCTAGGATGACAGAGGGGGAAGCCAAGTAAAGTTGTGACCTACAATCTCCAAGACCTCTGAAAGAACTCATATGTCACGCTAATCAAGGATACTGACACTTTAGACTCAAGGAAGATACTGAGCCCAGGGGGCGTCCCTGTAACCAAGATAGCCCTAAAAATAAGGAAAGCAAATGGATAACCCCGAGAACCTTGTTTAGATCTCTTATTAGGGTTGTTAATTAGAGTTTTGCACAATTACTAAGAGATTATGAGTGTCTATATAAAAAGCCCCAATTTACCCTAGGGTTTTAAGCATGGAAATTGGATCTAGGGGCAAATGGTGAAATTAAATGAAATTGGACACTCAGATTGATTACTAGGTGTAAGTTAAGGTGATTGGAGGTGAAACTAGCAATACCCAGTTTGCAGATCTGAAGATACCCACTCCTCCCAAGGAGGGTGTCTTCCCCTAAGAAGCAGACCAGTGTGTTAGATGAGCAAATGGAGTCCGATGATCGTGAAAATTTAGACTTGGGGGTTTTATGATTATTCCAAAGTGGGTTTTGAGTTTATAAACCGCCGCAAACTAGAACCTACTAAACTAAAAGATGAGGGTTTTAAGTGAGGGTTTGATGTGAAAGGAAAATGCAACCCCAATTAGATACATAGAATAAGGATGGATCTTACCTAGGAGAACTTACTTGATGTTTTCGAGGATGAACGCCAAAGTGATGAAGACTATTCCCGCACAGATCAAGTGGAACAATGGTGAAGATCCAACTCTTTCAAAGTCACCCAGGAACCCACAGGTGCACGCTCTCTTCTGCTAAGACAAGTACACAACAATGAGATCGACAAGAAAATTGACGAATGCAAGTACAGACATAAAAGATAAGAGAAAATGGTTGATTGTAAGATAAAACCACTCCTTGTTAATACAACGATGTGAGAGATGCGAAGAGGGTTTCTCCAGCCAATGCGCCCCTGTCAAATAGTCTTCTTTCGTGCGTATCCAAAATATGCAAGAGATATTCACCACGATATTCCAATGCAAACAAGAAATAGTATCAATCAGTCAAAAAGAACATTCTTTAATCATCCACATAAGATAAGAGATCCCAAAAAATTTTCTCTATTGTTCTTTAAGAGCCAATGGCGCCAAATTTCCCGATGGTATACAGTGAAGGGGGTCTCTTCTTTATATAGCTTTTGAGAGACACAAACCTTAGCTTACTTTTTTATCCAACAGTTGAGATAAAAATATTATCAATGGTGGAGATCACTTTTACACGGACCAACATGACTAAGTCAAGAGGGGCACACTTTTTTCCCAATGACGCCTAACTAAGGTGAAATTTATCATAACAATAAGATATAACATGATAATACATCAAGGGGGTCACCTTAGGGGCTCAATTCTCCCTAGGCCCCATTACAACATCAAAACATAAGATATAACATTGTCGTACATCACGTAGCCAAAGTGAGGGGTGCCCCATGGGGAACGTCCTCACTAGATGAGCCAAATAAATAATCCCGGACATGTTGATGATTGAAACTGGTGTATAAGTGTCCGGAGAGCTATAATACAACATCTGGATAAATTTCCTTGCCATTTCCTTGACCACACAAGCCAAATCAATTTTCTTAGGGATTTCCTTGTTCATTTTTTGATGGTACATCCTCTGAAAATCATAAAAATCATCATAACTTCATTCAGGTTGAGAACTGGGGCAAATGACTACACAGAGTGTCTGGAGACATAAGAGAATGGTAACAGTGACTACTCATACCCCCTAGAGCACTGTGGCGCCCTAGGAGAACTAAAATAACTGTCATATGTAATAAAAATCCACTGATTATGGAATCTGAGGCCAAACTCCGAAAACTGAAACCGTAGTATTGGTCTTGGGCATGTCTGGAGCAAATATAAACATTGTCAATTTTTTAGCCATTGCCTTGGGAACCGTGCTTGACTTGGTCAACTGGGTTGACTAGGTCAAAATACCCAAACTGAAGGTGAGATGCTGAACTAAGTTGAACTTGCATGCATCCAAGGTAAGAACTTCTCCAAGATGTATATAAAAACCCAACTTAAATTATGCCATTCAGAATCAAGGTGACAATAATAATAATAATTAAAACAACCAATAAGATATACCTGTGTTTTTTGAGTAATCGTTGAATCTTTTGGAAGTATCTTGTATATTCCATACTTACAAAGTTTAAACAATTTGCTTGTGTTGGGTTAGGGTGGAAAACAAGGCTAAGTGAAGGGTGATGACCTTTAGTTGGTTTTGATCATGTGATCTCTCCGAATGATGACAAATACACACAACCAAAATGACATATTCGTGACAAATAGCAATAGGGGATGGTGGTGTCTTACAAATAGATAAAGTACTTGGGCTTGCTTCCTTTAGGCTCTAGCAAGTTTCCATATGACAAATTTAACAATTTAGAACACTAGTCAACCTTCAAAGGCAGGTGCCTTGGAGAGCCTTCTGGGCTTCCAGAAAATGACAAAGACATAATCTTTGCTGGCTAATCTCACCCTATTTTCCTGTAGGGGCAAACGAACCGAACATTATACAAGGAATGAGTGCTCATCCTTTAACCATTGACTTTTTTCAAACAACTTTTAATTTCACATAAGATAGTAGCTAGCCTCCAATTTTGTTTATGTGAAGCAAAGCTGTTAAGTTGCAGGTTGTCTAGGTTGGAGTGTGGAATTCCTTGGTTGGATACCCCACATCTTCAAGCATCTGGAAGAGAAAAGAACACATCTTCCCAAAACTGTCTAATCTCTACATTTCCTATTTCCTTGCACTTTCACATCAAAATCTTGTCTTAAATTTCGTTTACAAGTTCTAATATTTAGCTGGTTTATTTGGCCAAAACTTTCAGAATTTTTTATATGTTTTGTACCTAACCATCGGCAAAAATGGCAAGCCTAGCCATCGGTAAGCATATGTAGGAAAAGTGACCACTGTCACCTTAGTCACTTGCTCCCCAACTACTTTGGAAGTCAAAACCTTCTAGGGGAGAGCCCTATTTTGATCCTGTAAGGACACTAAACACCAAAATATTCTCTTTCGAGGTTGTCAGTGACCAATGCCTAATGGAGTCAAATTATAAGAGTGGGAAAGGGATGTACTACGTACGTTTGCAATTCCTTCAATAATAAGCAAGTTATATAATAAGAAACACAATGTTATCATACGACCTTATAAGCGTATATATAGTAGTATAATGTCAGTTGCTAAGTTGAGTGTCACCAACAATACACACAATGGTATCAGCAGTAAGTATTTAGCAATTGTATGTTTATCATCAGTACTTGCTTACAGCATTAGCAGCATTAGAAATACATATAACAACCATCATCATACGGAGTTAAAGAACCTAGTAGCAACACTCATTTATCATGTGTTAGTAGTATAGCAGTATTTCAGTCCACTATTAAAGTGTTACGACAATGACCATGTTCAACACAGTGTTATACCATTAGAATCATAAACAATGTGTAGCAGTATGCACTAGTTTGACAATATTCGAACAACAACAATATATAATTAGTGTTAAAGAGTCGGCGTTTGAGATACAATATCAGTCTTTTATGGTCATCATCATGATTCTAGCATGCAACCATCAGTTTTAACTAAGACAAAATATGCAACGATGATGTTCAGACAAGTATCAGTCATCCACGACACTATAAGATAATGACAATCATTAGTGTAACACTATCATATTTGAATCAACAACAAGCATCATTATGGAAGCGTAAGTATTAGTGGTATCGCATGCATTATCAACAAAACAACAATAACATGTATAAGCTAACCAAATGATTGTGTCTACCACTTAACTTACTGTGTGTATATTTTGTATGCAAACTATGTGACTGACTACAAAGATGCACAACGTTCCACTTCTATTTGTGATCTATACTAGCAATTTGTGTCAATATACACCAATGTTTACTAATCAATGTGACTCTCTTGTATGTAGGGTTTGAAAGGAGTAAAAGGGAGGTCTGCCACTGTAAGGGCAACCCTAAGGAAGAGTGGAAGGGAGCAAAGAGGTCAGACAAATGTAAAAGAAAGGCGCTGGTAGGTGTGACCAAGGGCTTAGGAAAAGTTAGGCTGTAGGGTAGGTTGGGATAGTGGAAAAGCTAGGTTTTAGGACTGTTTTAGGGCAGTTTTAGGTTTTTTTTTGAGATTTTAAGTTTTTAGGGCTCCCTAGAATTCCGTTTTAGGGTTTGTAGGGCTTTAATGGCTAGGCTGAATTTATAGTGAATGTGGCCGAAATTTTAGGGAGGCCCGAAAGTGCAAAAAAAATAAATTTTTGATTTTTAGGGTTTCTAACATAAAATTGCAGACTTAAAATTTAACCTAAAACTAGCCCTAAACTAACCCTAGAACTAGGTTTTTTTAGAAGAGAAAATGTGTGAAAACCAAGGGAAACCCTACCCTAGCAAAAGCCCTACCCAACCTAGGGATTCTAGGGAGGATGGCTAACCTAGTGAGGTAGGGTTCCTAGGTCAAGCAACTAACCTAAAAAACTAAGGAGAAACCCTAGGGCACTGTCACGTCCCCATTCCAATAGGTCTACTAGTTGACAATGTTTCACCCACCTACTAGTTCCCTAGGTTGGGGGAGGAGGCATTAAAAGTTGCAATAAGGGAGCTATCGGACCCAAGAGAACCTTAGTTTATCATTTACACATTAATTTGGGTGATACAAATAATAAATATGGAGAAAATAAAGTGGCATTGCTTCATAAGGACATTTGGAGGTCCATGGGGGCTTTGGGTGGCTAGATTCCTCCTTACACATGTCATGACTTAACCCCAAATTATGAGTGATGGAATGTTCTTGGAAGGTGAAGAGTCATCAAATGACATATCATGAGCTCAAGGATTCGAATGGGTGAGGAGAAGTAACTCCCCATAGAAGAGGAAGAGTCTAGGAAGAAACTAGGTGCCATGTGGAGCTAGATTCCCTGTGCTTTATGACAACGATGGAAGATTCTATGACAAGTCAAACCTGATTGCAGACCTATGACAATCTGACACGTCAGAGCTAAAAATAGCCTCCAAGAGGGTGCACTTGGGACTAGGTGGCAGCCATTCGAATTTGGTTGAAGATGAAGGGTTGAGGAGAAGGCCAAGTGGCATGGAGGTTACTAATCATCAAGGATGAGGTGGAGGAAGCCTATGGGAATGAATTCGACCTTGGAGGACCTTAAGAGGGTTATAAAAATATGTCACGAGGAATGGAAATGGCTTTTGATCATTTGTGAATTTGCCTTTGGCATTTGGAGAGCATTAGCTTGTTCATTGCACGGTGAGTGCACATTTACCATGCTAGTTAGCCAATTTCGAGAGAGTGAGATTCTCATCCAAGTTGGCCATGGGCAAGTGATCCAGGAGGATATTGGTGGCCACCCACCTATTCCACTTGGACCCCCACCATTGTTTCTTTCAGTTTTCCAGTTTCCTTAATTGTAGCACAATTTACTATTTTTGGCAGTTTTCGGGTCCTAAACTTTCGAAGCCGTTTTGAGGCCCTAAATGACTTTTTTTTGGCATCGAATGGTTGGGAAAATATGAGTCCATTTCGGACTTAATATTTGCTATTTATAGATGTAGTCCTTGAAGAGATCTTTCTAACGATGTATCATGTGCATCAAACGGAGGTAGTATGCCAAAGTTACGACCCCGGGAAATTGATGTACCAAGTTACCCAACGGGGCCCACATTTTGGCGTTTCACTTCCTAGGGTTAGGTTTTTGGATGTGTAGGGTTTCCATTGATTCTCAATAATATATAGGCCTTCGAGCCTCATTGTAACACAGAGTTCAGATGCATGTAGCCGCCACATCTCTTTTCAGAGATAAGCTACCAGCACTCTAGCTAGTTTATTTCTATTTTGTATGTAAACAAGTTTCAGTTCTTTGATTAATGAAATGAAGTGTTATTTCCGCTGCATATTTGTTTCTATGGTTATTTGTGTATTCTGTTGTATTCCTGCATCAATTCGGATCAGTGGTATCAGAGCAATCTACTCTTTCTCGATCTTTCTTTGCATGTCCCCAACGAGGGCGGGGTATAAAGAGTTAGAGCTCGATCTGGTTGAACCTTTGCAAGATCAGCCTCGCAAATCCCGACGGCCTCCCATGGGGGACGAAAAGAAAGACAAGGGCGTAGAAGATCCTATCAAAATGTTGCTCGAGGAGGCCCTTGAAAAACAAAGGAACGCGATGATGGATAACTTCGCCCAGATCCTTCAACGACTTGCCACTGGCGGCGCATCTGCATCTAGCAACCACTCTGGAGGCGCAACCCCTTTTAAGGTACAAGTAAACTTCGACATTCCCATATTTGATGGCCGAATAGATGCAGATGCCGTAGATAGATGGTTGAATCTATTAGAAGGATATTTCTCAGTTCAGGACTTTTTCGACTGGGAAAATATTACTTTTTCACTACTCAAAGCCACCCCCCATGTCAAGGACTGGTGGGAAACCTACTGTGAGAGAAAAGACGAGGAGGAACCCTCTCTGTTCTCGATTGTACCCACTTGGAATTCATTCCGAGATGCCATAAAGGGACAATATTATCCCGCGGGGAGCTATGAAGACAAGTACATACAATGGACTACGCTGCGGCAGCAAAGAGATCAAGATGTGCATGAGATGACGAATCTGTTCCATACCTTGCGCACCAAGTTGGGTATCAAAGATTCAGAGAAACATTTGGTGCTGAAGTACCGCAGTTGTCTGCACAGATACATTCAGGAGGAAATGGAGTTCCTCGACATCTCCTCGCTTGGTACGACATATCGGTATGCTACCAAAATTGAGCAAAAATTCAAATAGAAAAAGCGAGACTTCGGATCTGCGAATCAGAAGCAATCGAAAGGTGCCCCCAAACCGCAGAACCAAGGACACAGCCAAGGCATGGCAACTCAAGACAACTTGCCAAAGCCGCAAGCAAAGAACAACACTGCGAAGCCGAAGAAGGAAGCGGGAAAGTGGTGCGAGTTCCATAAGAGCCCCACTCACAACACCAGTGAGTGACGGGCCAAGCAGTCACTAGTGGCCGAGATAAAGGCTTCCGAATCAGATGCATACTCTAACACTGAATCATAACTCGAGAAGGGGAATGACAGAGGGAAGAAGATTATCGATGCAGAGCCCAACGCCATCGTTGCCACCACGAAGATCCAAAAGGAAGAACCAGAAGATTCAAAGGAGGAGCGTCTTTTCCACTCCCAGTTGTGGGTAAAGGGTTTCTCGCTACAGTTCATTGTTGACAGTGGAAGCCAAAAGAACCTCATTTCAGCAGAGGTCGTGAAGCTGTTGGGCTTGCCGACCACAACACACCCGCAACCGTACACCATCGGGTGGCTTCACTAAGGACGGGATCTCCGCGTCACCCAGCAGTGCCGTCTTCCCTACAGCATCAAGCCCTTCACGTGAGGTATTATGTGATATTGCTCCTCTTGATGTTTGTGATGTATTATTGGGTCAACCATACTTGTGGAAGCGACATGCTGTGTATGAGTCTCGGCCTCGCGTTGTTATTATTACGTTGGGAAATAAGTTGTACAGGATACCAGAGGTACCACCTCTTGCTGCTATCTCTTTGGTTACTGCAAAACAATGCAGTAAGCTCATTTCCAAAACCGGGAAATTTGTTTTCTTGATGATCCGCTTTCAGGGAAAGAAGAAGATCATGGCCATGACCTCCAGACAGGGCCCATCCACACGACAACAACAAATGGACAAGGTCGTGGAGGAGTACTGGGACATATTCACCTCACCCACAGGGGTTCCTCTGCACTGCCAGGTCAAGCATCCCATCGATCTGACCCCAGGTGCGCTGCTGCCCAATGGACTGATCTATCGACGCTCTGTTTTGGAGAATGATGAAATCAAGAGGCAAATTCAGGAGCTGCTGCAGAAGGGTCACATCTGGCCAAGTTCATCGCCTTGTGGGAGCCCGATCATGTTGGTACAGAAGAAGGATGGGACTTGGAGACTCTCTATTGACTATCGGGCGCTGGACAAGATCACTGTCCGGAATAGGTACCCAATCCCACGGATTGATGACCTCCTGGACCTGCTAAAAGGGGCAAAATATTTTAGCAAGATCGACTTAAAGTCTGGGTATCACCAGGTATCGATCGGATCGACTGATGTGTGGAAGACTGCCTTCAAAGCCAAGGAGAGCCTTTTTGAATGGTTGGTCATGCCTTTCGGGCTGACGAATGCTCCTGCAACCTTCATGAGACTGATGGACGACATCTTGCGGCCATTCACCAACTCATTTGTAATTTTGTAGTAGTGTACTTGGATGACATCCTGATATTCAGCCAGACTTGGGAAGAGCACCTCCACTACATCCGACAGGTCCTCCAAACGCTGCGGCAACACAAGTTGTGTGCTAATTTGGACAAGTGCACTTTTGGCATGACCCAGGTTCAGTATCTTGGATACATTATTTATGAGTATGGGGTACATGTGGATCCAACCAAGATCCAAGTCATTTGGGATTGGCCAGCCCCAACTACTCTAATAGAGCTTCGTAGCTTTCTAGGTCTTGCTAATTTCTATTGCAGGTTCATGTTGGGATTCTCTCATATCACTTGGCCCTTGAGTCAAGTCACCAAGGGAGGAGCAAAAGCAAAATTCTTCTGGTCAGAAACTCAACAGAAGGCGTTTGCAGAATTGAAACATCGCCTCTGTTGTGCCCCAGTGCTCACATTACCAGACTTGCAACAACCATTTGGGATCAAGACAAATGCCTCTGACTATGCTATTGGGGCAATCCTTACTCAACAAGGGCATCCAGTGGCATATTGCAGTGAGACACTGTCCGATACAGTCCGCAAATATCCCACTTATGACAAAGAAATGTATTCCATTTTACAGGCTTGCCGACAATGGAAGCATTACATTTTGGGGAAGGAAACGATCATCCACACAGACCATCGACCCCTGCAGTTCATACACACAAGGGAAGTTACAGAACGATCGCCATCAGAAGTGGTCCACATATCTACAACAGTTTCATTTGAATATCAAGTACAAGAAGGGAAACACCAATAATGTTGCGGACTGCCTCAGCCGACCATCGATCGTGGCGATGACCACCGTGCTCAACTCTTGTGGGCACGAGACCTTTGATTGGCTGCTTCTCTACAAGAGCGATCCAGAATTCAGCCACACATATAGGACGCTCTTGGAGGGAAACCAAGTTCCAAATTTTCACCTCTAGGATGCACTACTATGTCACATGGGACACCTTTGTGTTCCTTCCAGCGAGCGTGCCAAGATGATTTGGGAAGCACACTACAGTCGGGTCGCTGGGCATTTCGGGGTTGAGAAAACAGTGGCAGTACTGCAGAAGTATTTCTATTGGCCGAACCTTCGACGAGACGTTGGGAAGTACATCCGATCCTGCACTGCCTGCGCCATTGCCAAACCGTCCATCAAGAAGCAAGGCCTCTATACTCTGTTGCCTACCCCTAGTCGACCTTGGGAATCCATCTCCATGGATTACATGTCGGGCCTTCCTTCTACTAAGCACGACAACGACTATGTGTTCGTGGTTGTCGACAGATTCTCAAAGATGGCCATAATGGCGGCCTGCAAGAAGAATATCACAGTAGAATCCACTGCTAAACTCTTCTTTGAATGAATGTGGGTACACTTTGGGATCCCACAGTCTCTAATCTCAGATCGGGACAGCAGGTTCCTTAGTACATTCTGGTCTAGCCTATGGTCAATGCTAGACGCCAAGCTCACAAAGTCCATAGCTTTCCATCCCTAGACTGATGGCCAGACAGAGGTCGTCAACCGGATGATCGTACACATTTTGTGCATGTACAACTCAAAGCATCCACGCACATGGGATGAGAGCCTCCCCTATGTACAACATAGCTATAACCGAGCCCTCCACAGCTCAACCGACCATAGCCCCTTTCAGGTGGGCTTAGGATTCCAGCCACTATGTCCCATTGACGTAGCCATGCCATTTGCAGCTACTCAGGCTGATTCAGCTCATGTCCAGTCTGAAGTTTCTAAGGCGAACAGCTTCATTGAGCGCATTCAGCACATTCGCCAACAAGTTCATGACATATTGGACAGATCCAATGCCAAGTACAAGTAGCAGCATGATCAGCATCGGGCGCAACACAACTTCTAGGTGGGGGACAAAGTGTGGCTACATTTGCAGAAGGAGCGCCTCGTTGGACCCCACCGCAAGCTTCGTCCGCTCCGATATGGGCCGTACACCATCACCAAGGCTGTCAGGGACAATGCCTTCGAGCTCAGTATTCCACCATTCCTTGGTCTGCATCCAGTGTTCAATGTGGATCGCCTTCGGCCCTACTTTCCACCTCTACTGGACACATCAGACGTGGCAGAACAACTTACATCAACAGAGTTAAACCCCGACTACATGGAACAAGCCACAACTGATCGGATTATGGACACACAGATCAAGAACACCCGCCAGCAGAAGATCCAGCTATATCGAGTTGTCAAAGCAGGCAAACTCCTTCACCAGGGAAAGTGGCTCACCAGAGACCAAGTTCAGTAGAAGTTTCCTCATCTCATGGAGGAACTCAACGCAATGGGGACCATTGCTTCCTAAGGGGGGAGGAATGATCCAGGAGGATATTGGTGGCCACCCACCTATTCCACTTGGACCCCCACCATTGTTTCTTTCAGTTTTCCAGTTTCCTTAATTGTAGCACAATTTACTATTTTTGGCAGTTTTCAGGTCCTAAACTTTCAGAGCCGTTTTGAGGCCCTAAACAACGTTTTTTCGTGACCTATCTCTCCTCCCATTCTCTCAATTTCCACTTCCATATTTCCATGTTTTTCTATGAAGGCGCACTTGTGTGAATGGTGGTTGCGCCCCATTGATTTCAGTTGATGCCCAAGCATGGGTGAATGATTCATGGCTCTGTAATATGTCTCTCATCTTCTCTGTAAGTCGAAATCAGAAGAAATACATATGCAAATGTCCACATTTCCAAGCTTTATTGTGACTAGTTTCCATGTGATGATTTTCCCTTTCAATGGAGATTGTATATCTGATGTGTATTGCGACTTGGGTCAATGGTATATACTGTTAGTGAGCAATTGAAATGCTGTCAATGGTCTATATTCATCTTGCTATGTTTTTAACCATTATATGCACCATTTATGAGTTGAAATTGAGCTTTTATGTGTCATTTCCCTTAAGCAAATATCACTGAAATTATGCATTCGAATATGAAGCTTTAATCCTCTGTTGCAAAACTCTTAACCACACCAAATGACCGTAAATGAACTTTAATTATGGTGCCCATAGTCTGTTCTGAAAGTTGGGAGGGTTGCATAGGAGTTGGAGGGCCATTTCTGCCCACACCCTAGGGGGAATTGCATCATAAATTGCTAGTAATTTTGCCCTTTTTGCTATCATGCCCAAATCGAGTTGGAGATGTCTATGATCTGTCATAAAACTATCAGAGAGTCAATTGAAGAGTCCCAAGACTCACCACACCAGTCCCTACCAAATTCAAGACCCTCTTGAGCCATTCGAATCCCCCAGAGTCAAAAATAGTCAAGACAGTTTTTCCAAAATTCTGCCTTTGTTGGGAATTTTCGAAATGGTACATTACAAGTGGTATCAGAGCATGATCTTGGCACCTGATAGAGATCTTTATAAATGTTTTCTGATTCTGACCTCCTCCCTTAGAAATTGAGACTGGAGACCTTAACAGTGAAAAGGAAGGAAGTGGAGAGGTTAGTTCTTTTTACAGGAAGATTAAGGCAAAACTAGAACTGGGAGATATGGATGACAAAGAGAACAATGAGGGCCTTAAGACATTCATTAAAACAACTCTTCAAGGCATGGCCAAACATTTTATGCAAGTATTCGAATTGTTGGCTAGCCAACTTGGGAGCAAGTCAGCATCCGAGAGTAGTAGTACACCCCATGATGAGGGGAAGACCAATGGAGAGACCATTTTTTCGAAGACTGGACCTCATAACAGACCTCATGAGTTCAAAAATCAGAATGGACCTGTTACCACCTAAGTTGTACTTGGTGGATTTTTTCAAGTGAGCCGACAAGGTTTGAACAAGGGCACTTGTTCATGATCAAAGTTCAGAAGTCTGCTAGCCTTTTTCTAGGAGTCTGTTCGATTTTTTTTTAAACACATGTTCATATCCCCTTGGGGAAATTGTAAAAATGTCATAGCATGATAAATTTTTATAAAAGGATCGGCTTCCCAAACGTAAGCATCAGGTCGACTAGCCCAAAGTGTTTTTTTCCTTGGTTATTATTGGTTGTTGAACAAACGACTAATAATTTACGAGCTTTTCATTCACACCTCCAAAGTTGGGGTAGTCGTCTTGGTGGTTGGGCCTTAGGAGGTTATTAGAGCCTCCGTGTTAGTTTTGATTCCGAGAAAAATAATTTTTCCCGTAAACTTAGGGTATTTTTTAATAGTCTAATTGGAAAAATTTGGAAATGTAATAAAGTGTGGTTAGGGATCGGATTTTGCCATGGGGGTGCTCGTTTTCTAACTCAGAGCACCCGTTTAACCCAAAAACCCACTTTTCCTAAGTTTTAAGAGATAACTTTATCACTTAAGTAAAAAATCTCTAAAAAATCAAATTTATTAATTAAAAAATAGAAATAATTAATAAATGGAGAATATTCCCAATTTTATAAATCAGTGGAAAATGCTCCGATTTGACTAAAATCAATTTCTATCGGCTTCCCTGATTTAAGGCAAGACATCTCCTTGATTAAAGCGTTAGCTTCAGTGTTGATTGAGGCTACTGCGAGTTTGCCAGATTAAGGGGGCGTTTTTCTCCTTAGAAGGAGGCATAATTGCTCATGTGGCACTCATCTGGCATGTTTTGGAGATCCCAAAGAGGGGTTGTGCCTACCTCTTGAGAGGTGGCACATTTTTCTTGAGTTTAACTCCCTCTAACTTGCCCAAATCAAGGGATAAACTCGCTCTCAATCTCAAATTCGCCCTCAGTCATCTTCTGTTGGCAAAGGCGCCCTCTGGGCCTCTTCGGCTATAAATAAAGACCAACCCTCTCATTCCAGACTAGTTAGAGTTGGACTAAGAACTGGTGCCTATTGTAATACTGTTATTTTGCATATATTTGTTGAGAATAAAGAAGCTTTGGAGGCTATACCGTGTAGTGCTAGTATTGCGTGGATTCCCAATGTCATGCTGCAAATGTGGTAACTGTAATTTTTCAAATTTTGTTCTTTTCCGTGTTCTAGATTCAAAGGATTCAGCTGAATCAAGTAAGAGTTTAGATTTGGCAAGTAAGTTTACTTGCTTTATTTATTCATATTGTGTATGTTCAAAGATCTAAGATTTTGCTTAAATAAGATTATTTTTGCATGCTTTTTTCTTCCATACATTTATATCTAGATCTCACGGTTTTGAGCAAGTTTTTGTGCTCTAGTTGCACGTTCCCAATCGAATGAGGTGTGGATCAAGATTAACGCCACTTCTTATTCAATAAGCTTAAGACACTGTCCCTCGATGCTCCACAAAAGGGCCTTCCTCATGCTTTCTTGTTATCCCAGTAGCAAAACCAATCTTCTCTCCTCTTTCTCTTTCATTAAAATTAAAATTTTCCTTGGTTACTATGTTTATGTATGAGCATTTAGTTCTATCATATGCAAAATTCTTTCATTAGATCTCATATATAAATTTTCAAAGCTAGATCTCGTTTTCAAAAAAGTCTCATAAGCATCTTAAATCTAGTTTATGGAAATCGTCATTTTTCAAGGCATTGAAAGTAGATCTAAAAATTTGTTGAATGAATGGTTGTTCCCTTGAATCTAAAATTTTTTTATTTAGAAAATCAAGTGCTTTAGATTGGCTGCCCCAAAGCTAGCCAAGATCCTCAAGAGGACTTATCCTCTTGAGTTATTTTTTGTCTTTTCTTAAAAGTACTTTAACTTAGTGATTTTAGGTAATTTTTTTGGGGTTGTCCAAAGACACTTTTAAAGTGTTTTTGGGCACTTTACACTAATTAAAGCTTGCTGGTTTTTAGTAGGTCCGTTCGAAAAGAGGAGGAGGTGTTGTCCAAAAAGCGAATTTTGGGCCATCCGGGGACCGGAACCACCCAGGGGTCTCCCCATCTTCCATAGTCATTATTGTTGTACTTTGTAAGCCCTTGGGTTTGTTCTGTATAAGAACCACGTGGCATTTTTCAATTAAGTTTTGTAACCAAGTTTAATAAAAAGAAAACTCAAGTAGGCTCTTTCGAGCCTACTCCCCATCCCCGCTAGGGAGATCCGCGTATTTTTTCCTTTATCTTGCTTTTCTTTTGTTTAGTTTAGTTTAGTTTTGTTTATGCACATGTAAGTAGAGTAATTTGTGTTACATTGCAAATTGTTTACATCTTTCGAGTTCTCAAAGTAAACTTAGTACTTACCCCACGATTTCCCGAGTGATCCGAAAGAGGAAAGAGATTCGTGGTAGGATAATTAGATAACCGTGTTTTCTTTTTGTTCAGCACTTTAATTCTAATTTCAAGAACTTAAAACACTCATAAAATCAACCCCTCCTTGCTTTCACGATTGCGGTTCAGTTGAATTGAAAGAGATCCTTGGAGGTTCATTTTTTCTTCTTTTAAAAGAATACCTTTGATAAAATCTTTCAAATCCTTTAGACTTTGTTGTGTATGATTTGCAGCTGTAATGTCCTCTTCTGCTTAGGCATTGAGGACCAGCTCGCTAACCTATATGATTCCCATAGGTTCGAGCAGGCACTGACAGTCAGGGAATCAGCTGTGGACTGATGCCATATAAGAAGATCTAGGGCATCAATATTATATCATCATTGGGTAGACGGGGGACACCAGAGCCAAAGGCCACTTGCATGCATGATATCTGAGCATTATTTCATGATGCATGCACCCGATTGAGTCTCCATGCACCTGCATGCAAGTCAACTGCAAATTAGAAGTTAAAGTGACCTAATTAGGTCAAAGGTAGGTTATTCACAGTTGGAAGTTATAAAAGAAAGGTAAAGTGAATGGAGAAACACACTTATATGATTATTGATTTGAGGATTCGAATTGGAGAGCTCGACGAGCTAAGTTGGGGTTGATTGCATGCTCAGCTAACTGGTGTATTTCGACAATGAAATCTATCTGCCCTAGTTCATCATCAGGTTGGATCATCCAGATTCAGCACTACTTCATCATTAGGTTCTATTCAGCAGTTGCTTCGAAAGAATGATCATTCATCCAATTGGAGGGATTCTCCATCATACCGTGGTACCATGGTCAGAGACATATCTATTCGTTTCCTTCTCTACAGAGGGTAGAACTTTTGCATGTTGCTTCTATTACTCTCGGAACACCCTCATCACCCTTCCCCTGGAAGAAGGGCCTCTCAGCTTGAGTATCAAGCAAGTTATCAGTAGTTCTCCCTTTCTAGAGGGCGTCTTTCTGCATGGGCGAATTCAGTTGAGGAGGACACATGTTTTGGGCTATTGAGCCACCGTTTCTTCTGCATGTTGCTTCCATCACTGTCGGAGGGGTACTATAACCCTATTACACATAATCTGGGTCTTCAGTAGTGGGTTATCTATTATTGAGGAGCAGCTAAAGCTTTGGAGGAGGGCGCATTCACCTGTGGAGGATGATTTGGCTTATCTCCCTATTTCTCCATCAGAATTCTTGCATGCGAGGACCATCCTCTTCATCATCAACTGATCTACATACTAGTATTTACATGCATTAATTTTTCCTATTTTCTAGCATTTCAGTATTATCTAGGGCATAGATCTGCATGCAAGTGCATGCATGCAGAGATCGGGGTTTGCTTTCCTATTCTATTGAGGCATAAGCCTACTAGCCCTTTACAATACACATAGAAAAAGAAGAATATCAGTTTGGGATATTACAGTGGTATCAGAGCTATTTTCCTTGCCAGCTGTGGGCATGCAAAATTATAAATGAATTCAGAAAACCCATACAACATTACTTATCGGAGACAGAGGTGTCGAGACAGTGATAGAGGAAAAGAGGAGTTAGAGGACATAGAGTTGGGGGACAGAGAGTATTAGTTTGGAAAGGGCAAAGAAACAATGGCCGAGGATGATAAAACAACTTTCAATAGTCTCATATCAACCATAAAAGAACTCACTATTGGGCAAAAAGAAATGACGAGTACCTTCAGGAAAATGACAAAGAAAAACTGGCCCACCCCACACAGTCCCTTGTTTCCCAATAGTGATAGGGTGTCCACCAGCAGTAGTAGGGAGCACTGACATACCAACATGCAGAGCCATCCCCATATATACAACAAGCCTTCCCGACCTACCATGCCTCAATTCTTAGATAGTCCAGTTGCAGTGCCTCTAGCACAAGTAGAACCAAAAGAATCCATGAGTGCCTATCTGAGAGAATATAGAGCTTTAGGTGATGACTTCCATTCAGCCATGACCTTCACTGACTTTTGCCACTTTAAAAGTAAGAACAAACCCAGAGCTTACAATAAGCCATTCACCCAGAACTATGAGTTATAACGCACTGTAGGGAAACTGACTATCCCTACCTTTGAGGGTACCCGGGGTGGCCCAACTTGGAATTGGGTGCAGAAGTTGGATACATACTTCCAGCTCAACCCCATGATTGAGACAGATGCCATTACATTGGCTACCTTGCATTTGGATGGAGAAGCCCATGAGTGATGGTACCACGGGTTAGTGACACTGGGTCACCATACCATCACATCGTACCCATATTTTACATAGAGGCTCATTGAGCGGCTTGATCGGAAGGACCTTGAGGTATACTTTAGAGAGTTGGCACAACTCAAGAAGACAGGTAGTGCAAATGCATTTATTTCAGAGTTTCAGAGGATAGCAGTCATGGTGACAGATATATTAGAGGGCAGGTTGATTATGTTGTTTACAGAGGCCCTTACTGAATCCTTACGGGGATGGGTCAAGTCCTATTGGCCCACCACCCTAGCAGATGCCATCAGCCGGACTAGAGATTTGTAGGATGCAGTACCCAAAAATAGGTTTCCTCCCAGAACCAATTTCCCTATTAAAGATAAAGAGAGGAAACCCTTCCGGAAAGAATGACCCAAGAAAGAATGGATGGACAATGATACCTGACAGGACCTTAGAAGAAAAAAGTTATGTTTCACTTGCCAGGAACCATGGGTACCAGGTCACAGGTGTTCAGGAAAGGGAAAATCCTATTACATACAGGCCTATTCCGACAGTGGGGAGGATGAGGATTATCAGGATCAGGAGCAGGGAGAGACACCAGAGACAATTGATGAGGGACAACCCTCAGGAGGTACCATTGCTACCATGATAGGGGTTCCTAGATTCCACACCCTCCGGATCAGAGGTACCGTATAGGGCCATAGAATGGGAGTGCTGATCGATGGTGGGGCATCCCACAACTTTATTGATGCTGCATGGGTTAAAAAGAGAGGCATTCAGACTGAGAGTTTTGAAGGGTTTTCAGTAGCAGCAGTAGGTCACACCATGGAGTGTAGTCAGAGGATTCCTAAATTAGAAGTAACACTTGGGAATTATATAGTGATAGAGACATTGTATGTGGTAGATGTACCTGACATGAATGTGGTACTAGGAGTTCAGTGGCTGTATTCCATAGGGAAGTATTCCACAAACTACCAGACCATGGAGATGGAATTCACAGGAGCAGAGGGACAAAAGGTAGTATTGAGAGGGATGAATACCTACCCTCCCACAACAGTGACATCACACAAGATGGAGGCCTTACTCCGACAGGGAGATATTGAGTGGGCTGCAGAGTGTTTGGTTACCTTCAGGAAACCACCGGATGAGGCCACAACATCCAACAGATATAGAGGCCTTACTGTAGAGGCACAAGGCAGTATTTGGAGACCTTCCAGCAGGTTGACCTCCAAATAGGGGATTTGAGCACATTATTGAGTTAGAGGAGGGGACTCAAGCAATTATCACCGCTCCTTACAGACATCCCAAGAAGTACAAAGATGAGATAGAGTACAATCAAGGAACTACTCAAGCTAGGGTACATCAAGCCTAGTTCCAGTCAATTTGCATCTTCAGTAGTGCTAGTAAAGAAAAAGGATGGAACCCTATGCATGTGCATTGATTAGAAGGCACTCAAGAAGAAGACCGTAAAGAAAAGGTATCGCATCCCCATGATTGATGAGTTGATGGATGAACTACAGGGGGCAAAGTACTTTTCCAAGATTGACCTCTGCTCAGGTTACCATTAGATTCGGGTTGAGGAACAGGATGTTCCAAAGATTGCCTTCCATTGCCACTATGGACATTATGAGTTTCTAGTGATGCCATTCGAGCTCACTAATGCACCCTCTACTTTCTAGTCATTCATGAACCATATCTTCAAGGCTCAATTACGTAAGTATCTTCTGGTAATATTCGACGACATATTGATATACAGTAGAACTTGAGAAGAACATTTGAGACATCTAGATGAAGTACTTGGCATTCTACAGGAGCAGTCACTATATGCCAAAATGTCCAAGTGTGAGTTCGACATGCAGGAGATGTTATACTTGGGGCATGTGATAGGGGCCAACGGGGTCCAGGTGCACCTAGAGAATATTCGGGCCATATTGGATTGGCCTACACCTAAAAATGTGACAGAACTGAAGGGATTTTTGGGCCTTTGCACATACTACAGGAGGTATGTCAGTGGATTCTCACAGATGACCGCACCCCTCACCGATCTTACTAAGAAGGGGGCATTCAGTTGGTCAGAGAAAGCACGACAGACATTCGAGAAAATGAAAAAGGTAATGAGTTCTTGCCCAGTATTAGCTCTACCAGACTTTTCTCAGCCCTTCGTGTTATAATGTGATGCTTCAGGAGAGGGAATTGGGGCAGTTTTGACGTAGAACAACCACCCCACTGCATTTGAGAGCAGGAAGCTCAAAGACTATGAGCGCCACTATTTGATATATGACAAAGAGATGTTGGCCATTCTCCATCCGCTAACCAAGTTCAAGCAGTACTTAGTGGGTGGCAGATTCAAGGTTAAGACAGATCACAATATCTTGAAATACTTCCTAGAGCAGAAAGAGCTAAACGAGAGGCATCCGAAATGGGTAAGCAAAATTCAGGCCAATGACTTTGAGATTGAGTACGTAAAGGGAAAGAACAATGTAGTGGCCGATGCACTTTCCAGACGACCAGCTACTTTATCCCTTATGAGCATCTCATCAGATTGGAGATCTCATCTTTTGGTTGAGTACTCCAAAGATAAGTTTGCTTGCGAGCTATTGGATGGACATATTCAGGATGATAGGTATCGGGTAATTGATGACATCATATACTACAAGAACAAAATCTTCTTAGTTCCAGAGTCTTCCCTCAAGAAGAAGATTTTGCAGGCATTGCATGATTCACCATTAGCAGGGCATCAGGGGTTTCTCAAGACCTACAGACAGACTAGAGAAAGGTTCTCATGGAAGGGCCTCAAGAATGATGTGATACATGTGAGAGAGTGCAGCTTGTGCCAACAGAACAAAATAGAGCACACCCACTCGACTGGTTTACTACAACCCTTATCTATTCTCGAGCAGAAGTGGGAGAGCATCTCTATGGACTTCATTACTGCGTTGCCCAAGGTTCAGGGCAGAGACTTCTTGTACGTAGTGGTGGACAGATTAATCAAGTTCGCTCACTTCTTTGCCATTCGTTCAGATTTTTCAGCAGCACAGGTAGCATAACTATTTTTCAAAGAGGTATTTAGGCTCCACGGGTTACCCAAGACCATTGCCAATGTTAGGGATAGCAAATTCACAGGAGCCTTTTGGCAAGAGTTTTTTTGGTTAGTGGGGACCGAGTTAGCCATGAGCACAAGTTATCATCCACAGAGTGATGGGCAGACAGAGATTGTCAACAAGTGGATTGAGGGACACTTAAGAAATTATGTAGCAGGTTAGCAGAGGACATGGATCTAATGGCTACACTTGGGTGAACATTGTTACAATACTACCCACCATATGACCATTGGGATGACCCCTTTCCGAGCTCTGTATGGGTATGATGCTTCCACTTTCGCAGACCGGATATTCGGGGATAGCAGGGCCCCCAAGGCCAAAGAGTGGATTTAGGAGGGTCAAGATATCCTTAAGATACTCAGGGAGAACATACAGGTTGCTCAGAATCAACAGAAGATATATGCGGACAGGCACAGGGTTGAGCGTAGTTTTGAGGTAGGAGACTTCGTTTATTTACGCCTCCAACCTTACCGACAGTTATCTCTTAAAAAGAAAGGAGCGGAAAACCTCAAACCTCACTTCTATGGTCCATACAAGATAATCCGGAAGGTTGGAGAGGTAGCATACGAGCTCGAACTACCCGCAGAGAGAAAGATTCACAATGTATTTCATGTCTCCAACCTCAAGAAGGTAGTCGGTCAACAGATTGTTACATCTTTCGAGCTGCCCCCCCTTAATGATGAGGGGCAATTGATTCTGATTCCTGAGCGCATCCTAGAGGTGCGAGAGCAGAAACTGAGGAACAGAATCATCAGAGACTACTTGGTTCAGTGGAGAGATCTTCCTATAGAGGAGGCCACTTGGGAGGAAGAACAGGTATTACAACACCCAACTTTACAGGTGCTTCAGGACAAGCAAATTCGAGCGGGGAGGACTGTAATGTCCTCTTCTGCTTAGGCATTGAGGACCAACCCGCTAACCTATATGATTCCCATAGGTTCGAGCGGGCACTGACAGTCAGGGAATCAGCTGTGGACTGCTGCCATATAAGAAGATCTAGGGCATCAATATTATATCATCATTGGGTAGACGAGGGCCACCAGAGCCAAAGGCCACCTGCATGCATGACATCTGAGCATTATTTCATGATACATTGCACCCGGTTGAGTCTCCATGCACCTGCATGTTAGTCAACTGCAAATTAGAAGTTAAAGTGACCTAATTAGGTCAAAGTTAGGTTATTCGCAGTTGAAAGTTATAAAAGAAAGGTAAAGTGAAGGGAGAAACACACTTATATGATTATTGATTTGAGGATTCGAATTGGAGAGCTTGGCGAGCTAAGTTGGGGTTGAGTGCATGCTCAACTAACTGGTGTATTTCGACAGCGAAATCTATCTTCCCTAGTTCATCATCGGGTTGGATCATCCAGATTTAGCACTACTTCATCCTCAGGTTCTATTCAACATTTGCTTTGAAAGATTGATCATTCATCTAATTGGAGGGTTTCGCCATCATACAGTGGTACTGTGGTCAGAGACATATCTATTCGTTTCCTTCTCTACAGAGGGTAGAACTTCTGCATGCTGCTTCTATTATTCTCGGAACACCCTCATCACCCTTCCCCTGGAAGAAGGGCCTTTCAGCTTGAGTATCAAGCAAGTTATCAGTAGTGCTCCCTTTCTGGAGGGCGCCTTTCTAGATGGGCGAATTCAGTTGAGGAGGACACTCACGTTTTGGGCTATTGAGCCACCGTTTCTTCTGCATGTTGCTTCCATCACTGCCAGAGGGGTACTATAACCCTATTACACATCATCTGGGTCTTCAGCAGTGGGTTATTTATTATTGAGGAGCAACTACAACTTTGGACAAGGGCACATTCACCCGTGGAGGATGATTTGGCTTATCTCCCTATTTCTCCATCAGAATTCTTGCATGCGGGGACCATCCTCTTCATCATCAACCGATCTACATACTGGTATATACATGCATTAATTTCTCCTATTTTCTAGCATTTCAGTATTATCTAGGGCACAGATCTGCATGCATGCAGAGGTCGGGGTTTTCTTTCCTATTCTATTGAGGCATAAGCCTACTAGCCATCTACAATACATAGAAAAAGAAAAATATCAATTTGGGATATTACAACACTGCTGCGGTTCATTCGATCAGTCGGTTGCATCAAAAGCAACGTGGGTGATGCATCAGTCGGCATCCCGGACAGTCCTCCAGTGGTTTTCAGTCAGCAGATGTCCGGATTATTTATTTATGGCTCAGCCAGTGAGGAAAATTCCCCTAGGGGCACCCCCTCTAATTGGCTATTGATGTATTTCATGGTTATATCTTATATTATGAAGTTGTAAAAGGGCCTAGGGTGAATTAAGCCCCTAGTGACCCCCTCCTATGATGTATCATGTCATATCTTATGTTATGTTGTGACATTTCACTTTAGAGGGGCGTCCTTGAGCAAAGTGCGCCTCCTCTTTGACTTAGTCACTTGATCCGTGTATTGAATGACATATTTTGATCTCCACTGTTGATGATGTTATAACCTCAACCGTTGGATGATAAATTGAGTTAGGGTTTATGTCTCTCTCAAACTATTTAAGAGAGGTGACCCTCTCATTGTAAGTCATGAGCTTTGGCACTGGAATATTAATAAAGAGATTTTTGTCTAGGATTACTTTTCTGTGTATCTTGTGGATGTTATGATCTGATGACTGGCATTGCTATTCTTCCATACTGAGCTTCATTCGGTATAGATCTTGCATTTTTCTTTACACATCTCATCTGCAGGAAAAGGAGGCACACTAGGAGAGAGAGGGCGTTTTTGTGGGGCAACTCACCTTCGTCTCGGCTCCGGGGTGTTTGGTTCAGGGAGTATCTTCTTCTTAATGATTTTTTATTCCCTTTTCATTTCCGTATTTTGCAGGTCTCGTTCATTTGTTTGATCGGTTGATTTTGTCTGATCTGGCAGGTTGAAGGGGGGCGCAAGGGTGACTGACTGTGGCATAACAACAACAAGATCTTACTTGGGAAGGTTCATTTTGACAGGGGATTGGCGTTCTGCATCATTTTTCAATCCATCTACAAATTCTAGGTACGTCTCGCTGGTAAGTTTCTCTTCTTTTATTTTTTGTACATGCATTGCTCAACATTCTATAATATTAAAACCCTCGTTTCGTAGATCCATAAGTTCTAGCTTGCGGTGAGCTACAAAATTAAAAACCCACTTTTGCTTTAACATAAAACCCCTAGATTTAAATTTTCGGCTTAATCGGACTCCATTTTCCCATTCAAAGCACTGGCCGACTACTAGGGGAAAACGACACCTTTGGGGAAAGTGGTCTTTTTCACAAATCACAAATTGGATATTGTTGATTTCATCTCGATTCGCCTAATCTTGCACCCAACAACCAATACGAGTGTCCAATTTTACTTAATTTCACCATTTTGCCCTAGATCCCAATTTACATGCATAAACCCTAGGGCAAAATTGGGGCTTTTCACGTGGATGCTCCGAATGTCTTAGTTTTCGTTTTAAACTCTAATTAACCATCTAACTAAGAGTTTTAACCAAGCTTCCCTCGCCCATCTGTTCAGCATCCTTAATTTTAGGGTTTCTTGGTCATAGGTGTTGAATTATTGTAACTTAGAAGAATATTCTAAATGTATTTTATCGATGGAACCTTTCGGAGATGTTATTAATAATTATTCCTCCGTCAGGATGATATTATTGTATTAGGTCAGTAGAGAGTCATGAGGAAAACCCTTCGTTGTAAGTCGGGTCATTAGCACCCTCCTAAATATAGTATTAAGTTGTTTTGAGTCCTCCAAGAGAAGTCGGCCCAGTCAAGTTTAGTAGGGCCGACTTAGTTGAGTGAAAAGTTAAGTGAGAGGAAGAATATAAATAGAGAGAGGCTTTCCTCATTTGAAACACATAGACACACACTTGTGTAGCGCATAAGAGAGAGAGAGAGTTTTATCTGTAAGGAGGAGAAGGACCAGTCTGAGGTTTTATCTTTTATCTTTTGATCATCTATATTGAGGATGTTTTTCTTGCTGGGTTTTTCCCTTTAGGGTTTTCCCAGGGTAAATTTGTGTTGATCTGGTGATACTGTTTCTTTCAATGATCCTGTATATGCTATTGTTGTGAAATTGAATTGAATGCCGATAATCTAGCTTAGCATATAGAATCTTAACATGGTATTAGAGCTAACCTGAATAGGACAACTTTCACAAGGTGAAAAATCCCTCTCCCTCTCCGACAAGAAATTAGGGTTTCGGAGAAAATTGAATTTTTGAAGATCTGACTGCATAGAAAGTTGCGCCCTCCTAGAGCGCATCCACTGAACCTGAGATCAAAATTTTTGAGTGGGTAGATCTCCTGGAAAGTCAAACCCTAGTTTGACACTGGACCAGAAAACTGCAGAAATCCAGAAAACCAGAAAATTGCATTGCAGAATCTCAGAAGTCAGTTTTGAAAGGTGAAGACTTGAGATCTCCAGAAACCAAGCACACCAGTCAACTCGCCTCAGTCAAGCGCATCTCCTGGTAAGATCCGTTTCTCATTTTCAAGAATTTCAATTTTTTTGTAATCTCGTAACAAGATGGCCCCAAGCACCAAGCCTGAGGACAAACTAGAAGGCATAGAGATTTACCGAGCATGGAAATAGAGAATTGGCCTCATTCTCAAGGAGAATGATCTTGACAAATATATTGAGAAAGAAGTTACAGAACTTGATGAGGCTGAAGCTAAGGAGAACAAAAAGGATCTGATTAGGGCACAAAGGATTATTGCTGACTCTATCAAGTATCACTTGATACCTCAAGTGTCATCCAAGAAGATTTCGAAAGAAATGTATGATGCCCTAGTAAGGATGTATGAAGGAAGAAACATCAACAGAAAGATGAATCTAAGAGCTCAATTGAAGAGCACCAGGATGAGTTATGGAGAATCCATTCATGACTATTTCACAAGGGTCTCCCAATTCAAGGAACAACTAGAATCCATTGGAGACACCCTTTCTTTCGCAAGTCTGGAGCAACCGAATCTGGTTGTCCGTTAGTCGAATCCGACTATCATTTTAATAATGAATATGAGTAATAGTAATATATTGGATGATGATAATAATTACAAACGAGGCTCGCCTTTATAGGCTTTGAGCGTGAAGGGTTACACCCTTCCATATAATTAATTAATCTAATTAATAATTTATTTTATATTTGTTACATTGCCACTCCCTTTAAAGGAGCTTTGTCCTCAAAGCTCGAATATTTTCCTAATGTCGTTCTTCATTCTGACTTGGTGTCGGTATTAGAATCGGACGAGGTCTCTTGTGCAGAGACTTGCACTTCCTTTCCATTGATGATTTTGCACTGTATTGTCTCATTGGTCCTACATTTATGGCCAGGGGTCCAATCATCACCGCATCGACGACATATGTTTTTCTTCTTTTTTCTGTTATTAGCGTAACTGTTAGATGACTTCAATCTATTTTCCATTTCATAGGCATATGATTGAGGTTTATGGCATTGATGACCGGGTGACCAAGTATCTGCACAATACCTACATTGTGGCTTTTTTTCTTGCCGATAATAGTTATCGCCTCTTGTTTTAATTCCTTCCAATTTGCGTTCTGCGGCTTTTGCTTTATGTCTTGCTACTTCTACGTTAGGTATGTCATGCAACTTTAACTCTTTTTGGAGGTATGGTTTAAGACCCCCTAAATAGGTTTCGAGTCTTTGCTTGTGAGACAACCCAACTACTCGTGTGGATAAGGATTCCCATTGATGAGTGAATTCCTCAACGTTTCCGACTTGTTGTAGTCTCGTAAGTTTACTGAAAAATTCATCTTCTTTGATTCCTTGAAACCTATTAAAAAAATCATTTTTGAACAAGTTCCAGGTGTAGGTAAAATTATCTCTCTTCCACCATAAGTACCAATTATAGGCGTATCCTTCCATATGCATTGACGCATATTTCACCTTCTCCTCGTCATATTGAATGTTGTAAATGTCGAAGTATTCTTTTGCTTTGTTTATCCAAGCAATGCATTGGTCTTCACTCCCATTGTATTTTGACAACTCTATTTTTGCCTTCGGTGGGTGCACTTTGTAAGGGCGACGTTGATTTCCTTTTGCCTTATGGTTTGATGGTGGCTCGGAACTACTAGACGATGAAAGTGACATATTTGAATTGCTTCGTTGTTGGCGGTGATTTTTAGTTTTCTTATTCTCTACTATTTTACTGATAGCATCTATTTTGCTGTTTAATCGTGCCTCCATCTCTGGCAATACTTGTGTTTCTATCTCTTGCTTAAGCGTCGCATTGTTAATCTTTATTTCTTTTCGCAATTCTTCTTGATCCTTTGCGAGTGTTTCCTGGGTGGCAACATGAAATGAGGCATCTAACATGTCTGGATTGCTGACTTGGTCCGGACTGGGTATGAGCCTTTGTAACATCTCGATTAATATATTATGGTTTAGCGTCATGTTGCTCATGTTCTGTGTTAAGGTGTTTATGTTTTGAGTCATGGTACTCATTTTGTCATCCAAATATTTTTGTTTTTCGTTCAGGATGTCAAATATTTCATTCAGCCTTCTTTCTAGTACCAAAACAAGCTCGTCTTTGAGTACTGTATTGTTATTTTGCATCTTTTCCTGCAAGCCTTTTTGATTAGCGATAAGGGACTTGATGTCTTTCTCGATTTTTTCGTTCAATTCCGCCATGGTTTTGGACCTTGTATGCGGAGGTGTGTATTTCAACGCTATTTTGGCTTTTGAGGTGAAATTGAATAATAATATACTAATTAATTAATTAATTAATAATAATAATATTATTATTATTATTTTTCATAAACTATATTTTGTATATAGTTTTATTTTATTTTTTTTATATATATAGATATGTTTTTTTAAACAAATATTATAATATTAAATATAATATTTGACTTAAAAAAAAAAAAATTACAATATTATATTTTATTATATTATATATAATATAATATATTGTTTTGTTTTTTATGTTTTGGTTGTAGGTTGTGGAGTTGGAGGGAGTGACGGAGTGTGAGGGAGGTTGGCGGCAGTTGGAGCGAGTGCCGAGGGGAGGAGGTAGGAAGATGGTCCAGCGTGGAGAGGGTGACGCGCAAGGAGCTAAGCAGGAACGGGGGATGAAGGTGCCGAGGAGAGGACGCGGGGCCTCGAGGGTGTGCAGCGTGTGAGTTGGGGAAGGAGAATAGCGCGGATGTGGAAGTCACGGGAGTGGGAGGGAGGTAGGGCGCGTAGGGGCTGCCCCGGGTGGTGGAAGGAGAAGCGAGGGACGACGATGATGGCAGTGGGGTGGATGCAGTAGGCACGAAGGTGGAGGGAATGTGTAGAGGAGGGAGCAGTGTAGTGGAGTAGCTGGCAGTGGTGGAAGGCGGATGCGAGAGAGCGGCGGTGGAGAGTTAGTGCAGAGGATGAAGCAGCACTTGGAGAGTGGAGGCGGGATGGGAGCAGGGTAGAGTAGGCGGAGAGAAAGATGCTGGAATGGAGGCTGCGGAGGAATGAGCGTGACAGAGATAGGGGAGAAATGGAGGAAATATGTGATGTGAGATGAGCTGAAACCGAGCTCAAGGGTGGGAGGAGCCGAATCCGAGCTCACCAGAGGAGCGAAACAACTCTGATACCAAATGGAGCAACCGAATCCGGTTGTCCGTTAGTTGAATTCGACTATCATTTTAATAATGAATATGAGTAATAATAATATATTGGATGATGATAATAATTACAAAGGTGGCTCGCCTTTATAGGCCTTGAGCGTGAAGGGTTACACCCTTCCATATAATTAACTAATCTAATTAATAATTTATTTTATATTCGTTACAAAGTCAGTTTTGAAAGGTGAAGACCTGAGATCTCCAGAAACCAAGCAGACCAGTCAACTCGCCTCAGTCAAGCGCATCTCCTGGTAAGATCGGTTTCTCATTTTCAAGAATTTCAATATTTTTTGTAATCTCCTAACAAGATGTCCCCAAGCACCAAGCTTGAGGACAAACTAGAAGGCATAGAGAATTACCGAGCATGGAAATAGAGAATTGGCCTCATTCTCAAGGAGAATGATCTTGACAAATATATCGAGAAAGAAGTTGCAGAACCTGATGAGGCTGAAGCTAAGGAGAAGCACAAAAAGGATCTGATTAGGGCACAAAGGATTATTGCTGACTCTATCAAGGATCACTTGATCCCTCAAGTGTCATCCAAGAAGATTCCGAAAGAAATGTATGATGCCCTAGCAAGGATGTATGAAGGAAGAAACATCAACAAAAAGATGAATTTGAGAGCTCAATTGAAGAGCACCAAGATGAGTCATGGAGAATCCATCCAAGACTATTTCACAAGGGTCTCCTAGTTCAAGGAACAACTAGAATCCATTGGAGACACCCTTGATGAAGATGAGTTGGTTATGACTGCTCTCAATGGTCTCACTAGACCCTGGGATTCATTCATACAAACTATGTGTGCCAGAAAGGAAAGCATGAAGTTTGATATTGTATGGGAAGATTGTATTCAAGAGGAGGCTAGAGTGGCCAATAGAGAAGCTCTACTGAAGGAAGATGATCAAGCCCTAGCCACCCATACCAAGAGAAGAAGATGTCAACCCAACTTCAAGAAGGGAAACCACAAGGAGTCTCAACCTCCCAGAAAGTTTCAAAGAACAAGAGAAAGTTTCCCAAAGAGGGACTACTACAACTTTCAATGTTTCAATTGTGATAAGATGGGACACATTGCCAGAAATTGTCCTTTGAAGAAAGAAGAATACAAGAAGAGGAACAACAACAAAAGACATCATGCACATCTAGTTGAAGATGAGGATGAAGAAGAAGAAGAAGAAGAAGGACCTCGGAGAAAGCAAGCAAGAGAAGAATATGCAGAAGAGTATGTACTATTCTCTGCACTCTCTGGGTCTGTAACACCTAGAGAAGACACATGGCTTATTGATAGTGGTACTTCAAAGCAGATGACGGGACAAAAGAAAATTCTGTCCAAACTTGAAGAAAAGAACTCTCCTTAGAAAGTATCTCTAGGAGATGACTATCAATATCCAATCAAAGGAATTGGTGAAGCAAGCTACAAGCTTGATTCGGGAAACCCCTTAAAGATGAAGGAAGTTTTATATGTACCAGGTCTAAAGAAGAACTTACTTTCTATCTCAGCATTAGATAAGAAAGGATATAGAGTTGCATTCATAGATGCACAAGTCATGTGGCCTGTTGCCCACCTATTTCGACTAGGTGGCAACTCCATGTACATGAAGATGTACATATTTGTACAAATGGTACCTTGGAAAAATCTAAGGATTTTTCACTTCTGCAGGGCAATTGCCCCTTTGTAAAACGAAATGTCCGCTACCCTGCGTGGGAAAATTAATGTAATTATATGTGCTAGTATGGGTTATATGATATGGATGCCACACCATGGAACTGGTTGTTAGGGAAGTTCCCTCATCGAGTGTTTTTTCCCTTTCCAATTGATCTTGTTGAATAAACGAGTTTAATCGGTTTGGTTTTTCACTCAAAATCCTCCAAAGTGGTGACGGG
>LPNX011078866.1:967690-981151 GCA_001517045.1 Pseudotsuga menziesii
CAACTCAGGTTGTGTGTGGACTTCAGAAATCTAAATATTGTGTGCAAAAAAGATAATTATCCCCTCCCTAAAATGGAAACTTTATTGCAAAGAGTAACAGGATCTGGTATGATTTCAATGCTTGATGGTTTTTCTGGTTATAACCAAGTTAGAGTTAAAGAAGAAGATAGGCATAAAACAACATTTACTACTCCATGGGGAACATTTGAATATATCAGGATGCCTTTTGGTTTATCTAATGCCGGAGCTACATTTCAAAGAGCTATGGAATATGCTTTCAGAGGTTTAATTGGGAAAATTATTGAAATTTATCAGGATGATCTAACGGTTTTTTCTAAGGATGGGAAAAGTCACATAGGGCATTTAAAACAGGTTTTTGAAAGATGCAGAGAATTTGGGATCTCGTTAAATCCAGCTAAGTCAGTTTTTGGGGTTACTGAAGGCAAATTACTGGGTCACATAATTTGCAAAGAAGGTGTCAAAATAGATCCAGAAAGAGTTGCAGCCATTGCTAAACTTCCCTTGCCTAATACAAAGAAAGGCCTTCAATCTTTCTTTGGTACAATAAATTTCCTTAGGAGATTTATTCGTAATCTAGCAGAAGTAACTAAGCCTTTGAATAAGTTACTTAGAAATGATGTCAAGTTTCAATGGGATGAAACGGGAAAAAGAGCTTTCCAACAAATAAAAGATGCATGTGGTCAAGCTCCCGTATTGGTCAGTCCAGATTACACTAAAGAATTCTATCTTTTCTCCTTTGCATCTGAAGACACCATTGCTGGTGTTTTATTGCAGAAAAATGACCAAGGTGAAGAACAACCCATAGCATACATGAGCAAGATCTTAAGAGATTCAGAATTAAAATACCATATAATAGAAAAACAGGCTTATGCCTTGGTAAAATCTCTTAAGCATTTCAGGATTTTCATAGGGTATGCCAAAGTAATTGGGTATGTTCCTAGTACAACAATTAAAGATGTGTTAACTCAAGAAGAAGGCCTAGGTCCAAGAAGTAGATGGGTTGCTAAAATTCAGGAATATGACTTAGAAATCAGGCCCACTAAATTAATCAAAGCACAAGGATTAGCTAAGATGTTAACAGAAAGTAATGAGAAGGCTTTAGGTTTGGTTGATCAGAATATGGTTTGTGAGATTGATGCTCCAGATTCATCCCCAGATTTGTTAAAGCTTGAGCAAGTTGAATGGTATTCTGATATTATTTTTTATCTTAAAAACTTAACTTGCCCAAGTCACCTGGTTGGTCATAAGAGAAGAGCCTTAAGGCTCAAAGCATCCAAATATATCTTAATTAAAGATGGTTTAGGATGGAGGAATCCAGATGGGATTATCCTTAGGTGTGTGGACGAGAATGAAGCTAAAAAACTAATGGATGACTTTCATAATGGTTTTTGTGGTGGTCATTTTGCTGCTAGAACCACCACCCATAAGATTCTTAGAGCTGGGTATTATTGGCCCACCATATTTTCAAATGTGCATCAGTTTGTCAGAAAATGCGAACCTTGTCAATTGTTCACTGGAAAACAGAAGTTAGCTGCCCTTCCCCTTCAGCTAGTTGTTGTAGAAGCACCTTTTCAGCAGTGGGGTTTAGACTTCATAGGGAAGTTTAAGGATGATTCAAGTAATGGTTTTTCATGGATTATAACAGTTACAGATTACTTCACTAAATGGGTTGAAGCCATTCCCACTAAATCTGCAAATGAAAAAGTAGTCATGGATTTTCTTGAAGATAGGATAATAACAAGATTTGGAGTGCCTTCAAAGATAGTAACAGATAATGCTAAGGCTTTTTGTTCAGCAAAAATGTCTGCATTTTGTTTAAAGTATGGCATAGTTTTATCTCATGCATCAGATTATTATCTTCAAGGAAATGGTCAAGCAGAGTCTAGTAACAAAAACTTAATGACCATAGTCAAGAAGATTGTAGGGGAAAACAAAAGGTCTTGGGACAGTAAAATAAAATATGCTTTATGGGCTGATAGAATAACAAAGAAAGCATCCACAGGCAAGAGTCCTTTTGAGTTAGTCTATGGTTTAGAAGCTCAGCTGCCAGTTCACCTTACCCTGCCAGTGTATCAGTTGCTCCGAGAGTTTGACATAGAAGAGTCTGCACTTCAAAACAGAGTGAATCAATTAGTAGAATTGGATGAAATAAGGAGAAAAGCTTATGATCAGAACTTTAAGAGTCAGGAAAAGACAAAGAAAGCCTTTGACAAGTCAGCTAGACGGAGAGATTTCAAAGTAGGGGATACAGTTGTCCTATGGGACAAAGGCAGAGAAAAGCCAGGGAAGCACGGGAAGTTTGACAGCCTATGGTTAGGCCCTTATATGATCAGATCAGTTGCGGGTCCAAATTCCTTCAACCTGAGTCACTTGGATGGTGAGCCATTGAACATTCCAAGGAATGGTCAACAACTCAAGCTTTATTACACATAGAGTCAACGTGGTGTCCAAAGGGACACCCTTTGTAACGTATCTCTAACCCTTTTCCTTGCATTTCTTTAAAAGTTTTGTATTATTTCATTGGTTTATTCATTATGCGTATAGATGTGAATAATTGTATGTATATTTCATTTTGTATAGCAATTTCATTTATTTATATTGTTTATTGTTTATTTATTGGTCTTTGCTTAAGGACTTATGTTGGTCGAACACATGCTCTCCGATGATCGAACACATGTCCCCAAGTTGGAGCCAGATGTTGCCCACCTATTTCGGCTAGGTGGCAACTCCATGTACATGAAGATGTACATAGTTGTACAAATGGTACCTTGGAAAAATCTAAGGATTTTTCACTTCTGCAAGGCAATTGCCCCTTTGTAAAACGAAATGTCCGCTCCCCTGCGTGGAAAAATTAATGTAATTATATGTGCTAGTATGGGTCATATGATATGGATGCCACACCATGGAACTGGTTGTTAGGGAAGTCCTCTCATCGAGTGTTTTTTCCCTTTCCAATTGATCTTGTTGAATAAACGAGTTTAATCGGTTTGTTTTTTCACTCAAAATCCTCCAAAGTGGTGACGGGCGTTCTAGTAGTCAAGTCCATGGGGTGGCTAAGGTTTCAAATGTTATTCATGACCATGCTAGACATTTGTATAGAGTCTTGCGGAGTTTCGTTATGTTGTTGTATTTTTATTAATTTTTTCCAGTTAATTAATTTCACCCCTTGGTGGTTAATTAATTGAGTTTTGATGTAATAATGTAATTGCTCAAGCATGGCATTTTGTAATAGGGGCTATGAATGCAAAGTAAAATTGCTATGAAACCCCCTAAGCCACTGCTTCGAGTCCCATGTCATTCAGATAAGTGGTTGAAGAGATAGACCAATTTTGGTCAGGAGGGGTCTATCTCCCCTATGGAAATTTTTAATTTTCCTAAGTCAAAAATTCATATTATTTGATTTTGAAGGAAAAAATCAAATAATGCCATGGTAATTTTGTTTGGGGGTTGTTAAGCCTAGGAAAAATTTATTCCAAATTTTCCAACCCCCATGGCCAAGATATAATTTTTTCAAGTTATTTTTAAAATTTTCCTAAGTCAATATTGGGAAAATTTAAAAATTAAATTGAAAATTTTAAATCTAAGGTAAATAAATATTTATCCTAAGTCTAAAGGTTAATTGTTTATTTTGGAGGAAAAGGCTATGGTCAAAGCCAAATTAAGAGGAATCTCCACCAAAGATAGAGGAGGCGCTAGCCTTGGAGTCAAAGCCAAGTTTAAACCCTCACTAAAGTGGCCAAACCATCATAAATGAGGCACTACCAAATAGAAGGGGCGTCACTCTAAAGGGGAGGTGTCCAATGTAAAAGGGGGCACTAGCTAATTTTGGAGGAGACGTCTAATTTGGAGAAGACGTGACTTAATATGGAGGGCGCTACCAAATATTGAGGGCGTCACCATTTTAAAGGAGCCACTACAAATATAGAGGGGCACTACTTGTTTAGTAGGGCGCTACCATACTAAGGTGGGTGTTTAGCTACATTTGGAGGACGCCATGCATTCAGTAGAGGGCGCTACTCTTGGAGGAAGCCACCACATTTGGAGGGGCGCCTATGCTATTGGGCCCATGTTTTTTACCTTGACTCATCAAAAGCATCCAAGCCATTGATTGATGGAGCATTTGGTCAAAACCCTAGATCTAAGGGTGAATATTGCTGAGACATGGATCAAGCACCCTAGCCATTGATCAAGAATTAATCTAAGGGTGTAGATTGATTGAGAGGAATAAAAAGTCAAAAACCTAGATCTAGTGGTGGAGATTTAACCTAGATCTAGATCTAATCTCAGCCATTGATCTTCAAGGGGTTGGGGTCTTCCTCAACTATATAATGAGGGTCTCACTCCCTCATTTGACAACTTATCTCATGCTATTGTTATGCTACCGGAATATTTCTCCACTATTCTCTCAAGCTCTTGTGCTATTGTAATCTTCTTGCCCTAGTTGGGCCATTTAATCAAGTAAATCTTTGGAGGAAGTCTTGGTGTCTACATTTCATGCTTCTTGTGTAAGGTATCTTGCTTCATTTTTATTTGATTTTGCATATTGTATTAGCTTAGATAGATTTCCACAAAGTATTTTGTGGAGAGACTTGTAGGTAGAAGTATTTTTACCTGCATTTGTGAGTAGATTAGTAAGATCCTACAAAGTATTTTGTAGGATTTATTTATATGCTCACCTCTTGGCTTACATTTTGCAGATCTCATAAGTTTGTTTGCAGGGAACTAGAGCAAAGGAGTACCCTTTCCATTGGTTTAAAAACTCTGATTTTATTTTCGCACTTTTGGAAAAAAGGGTTTTAAAACTCAGTTTTTATCACTGTATAGTGATAAAAACCTCGGTTTTAAAGCCCCAACCCTTAGTATATTAGTATAGGCTTTTATTTGTGCTGTTCTAACATCATTTAGGTGGCTGAAAACTCAGTTTGCAGCCCTCTAAACTTCATATTTCTGTTATATGTTCACTCAGATTTTTTATTGTAATATAGTGATTTTTTGGTACTAACTTTTTCTAACAAATTCTTTGAGTTTTTTGTGATTTCCAGCAAGTAAAGCTTGCTGGTTTGTGACAGGTTTTGCACAGGTGAAGGGGAGGTGCTGTCCAAATTGGCTCAGAAACACCTCAACTTTCAACCGGTTCAAAAAGGGGTTCAAACCCTCACCTCTCTCTCTCATTTTCTGATTATTGTAAACCCCAACGAAAGTTTCTCTTGGGGTATTCTGCAAAGTTTTATAAGCACTTGAAACACATATGTAAATAGATTAGGAAGTAAAGTAGATCACTAGTTTTATTTCCATTTACCCACCTATCTTTGTGACAGACTACCATCTCTGTCACAAAGATTGAAGTGAGGTTAGTTTACTGTTTTATTCAGTTGTATTTAGTTTACTGTTTTATTTAGTTTACTGTTTTATTCATTCACCCACCTATCTCTGTTACAGACCACCATCTCTGTAACAGAGATTGTTGTGAGGTTAGCTTAAGCATTCAGTTTATTTTTCTATTCACCCACCTATCTCTGTGATAGACTACCATCTCTGTCACAGAGATTGCTGTGCGGTTAAGCATTACTCTAGCTAGTTACGGTTTCTTTCAAGTTCAGTATTTTTATTTTTCTGTTAAAAGAAGTAATCATACAACTCACCCATCCTGTGTATCCTCTATCCACTTGTCATCTCCCTTTAGGGACTTCAAGTTGGATATGAAAAGCAGGAGAAGTGGGGGCTTAGGTAATTAAAGAAACACTTTTATTTTCCTGCTACAATCTTCACATTTAAATTTTCAGTCCAAGATCGAATACCAGCACCTCCCATAAGGGATATCGCTTGGTGATCTTGTTGATAACTTAAAATTTACATTGCCTCTTAATCAACCAAGACTTAAAATTAACCCCTAAAATTTACCAACAAAAACTTATTTATTTCCTGCTCCTCTACTTGGTTATCACCCTTCGGGGTACTCACGAGATACGACAGGGGATAGAGAAGTCCTAGTTTAATAGGCATCCATCTTGTTATTTTTTAAGTTAATTTAAAACAGTGACCTCGAAGGCGACTTGGGGTAGTAGACCGTGGGGGGTCTCTAGGCGCTTTGACGTCCTCCTTGTTGAGCACCAGGCCATTGGAGTTTGACCTGTGAGCTATGGGTGGGCTTTGCTCCCACTTTGTTGAGCGCAACAGCACTCCCTCTTTGACTTGAGAAGTACTAGATTGGGGTAGTCACACCACCAATTCTAAAACTTAACTTCAAGAAGAAAAACTTTAATAAAATTTACTAAAATAAACCAAGAGACATTGCAAAACCGGTTCTACAACACTTTTCATTTCAGCACTCCAGCATTGCACTACAACTCTTTACTTTCAGTTTCACTTCACTTTTCAAGTTCATTTACTTTCAGTTCTGCAATTGTTCATGTGGTGAATGCTTAACATTTGTTTAAACTGTTTTAAGTAAATCAAGCTTAAAGTCCTTTTTCTTTTATTTCCTGTTGGTTCAATAAGTTTCACATTAAAGCATTTTCTTCTGCTATCTTTTGTTTATATTGATAAGTTTAGATCAGCTGTACATTACTTAATAATCTTGGTTCATTACTGTTATAATTGTACCATTTGTCTGTTTATTCATCTCATTGTTAGACAACCTAAACTGTGGCTTAATTAACTTACATTCTAGTTTCAGTTGTAAATCTGTAAAGTTATAATTTTAGACTCCATTTGTAATAGGCACTGGTCTTTATTTATCTCAAGCTCTGCTTGTCATTAAAGGAAATCTGTGCATTTGCATGTTGCTTGTCATTCCTTAGATATTATAAAGTCTTAGCCTTAATCTTAATAAAAGATCCTTTTAGTTAATCTATAATTAACTAATAAAACTGGAACTTAGTCTTTCCGTAGGGACTACCCCCCTTGGCTCTGTTGGGATCTTGCCTAAACGGAGGAGTTGTGGACTGTGGTGACAGTGGTCCCTAGCTCTCACTTGCCCCCAAGGACACACATAGCAGGTTGTGACTTTCCTGTGTCTTAAAGTGTGAATTAGGTGGCAACATGGCTCAAAGGAAAGACAATATAAGATGCAGTTGTCATCGGTGAAGAAGAAGGAGGCCTGTATAAACTCAAGGGACATTTAGAAACAACCCTTGTTCATGAGACCACTAACACTAGTGAACTGTGGCATGGGAGGCTTGCCCACATAAATTACAAAGCACTACCTCATGTGAACAAAGTAGTGATGGGATTACCAGACTTGAAGATCAACCATGAAAGCATTTGCAAAGGATGTGCAAAGGAAAGAATATCAAGAATCCATTTCCAAAGAGTGAAACAAAAACTAAAGGTACGTTGGAATTAATTCATTCAGATGTATGTGGTCCAATGTCCTCCACATCCTTGAGTGGTTTTGAATACTATATTACATTTATTGATAACTATTCAAGAAAAAACATGGATATACTTCTTGAAAGCAAAGAACGAAGTGTTGAAAAATTCAAGGAATTCACAGCCTTGATAGAAAACCTTTCAGACAAAAGAATCAAGACACTCCAATCAGACAATGGCTGAGAATATACTTCAAAAGAATTTGAAGCCTTTTGTAAAGATGCTGGAATCAAGAGGGAACTAACTACTGCCTACAATCCTCACGAAAATGGTGTTGCGGAAAGAAACAACAGAACCATCATGAAGCCAGTGAAGACAATGATGTATGATCAAGATCTTCCAATGCATCTATGGGCAGATGCAGCAAGAACCGCTGTCTATGTACAAAATAGAATATCTCACAGTGCCCTTGGATTCAACTTTCAAGACTCCAATGGAGATGTTCACGGGAAAGAAGTCTGAAGTAAGTCACCTCAAGATATTCGGTTGTCCGGTATATGTTCACATACCGAAAGATAAAAGAACTAAGTTGGACCCTTCCGGAAAGAAGGGAATATTTGTTGGATACTGTGAAGTATCCAAGGCATTCATAATTTACGTTCTTGGATTCCATCACATGGAAATCAATAGAGATGTAACATTCGATGAAGAAGCAGCTCTCAAGAGATCCAGAAAATGTCGACATGAAGAAGTATATGAGGAAGATGCACCTCCCATAAATGTAGAGGCTACATTCCTCCCTGAAGATGAAACACCTGAAGATCATGATATGACAGAACCACAAGGACCTCCCACGATGGAGATTTCACGAAAGAGAAAGCCTGCTTGGGCAAGAGAAATTATACAAGAAGCAGAAAGATATGGAGCTCTAGAAGGCTCCACAAGGATAAGCAAGAAGCCGAAGCCATTTTCCAACTATGTAGCTTTAATGTGTGATCTTGTAGATCAAGAACCTATAAACAATGAAGAAGCTGTACAGAAGAAAGAGTGGGTAGAAGCAATGATTGAAGAATACCAATCAATAATGAAGAATGATGTTTGGGATATAGTTCCCAAACCAGAAGGCAAGAGTGTGGTATCTTCCAAGTGGATCTACAAGATAAAACATGCAGCTGATGGAAGTATTGAGAAATACAACGCAAGATTCATGGCTAGAGGTTTCTCTCAGAAAGAGGGAATTGATTATGAAGAAAAATTTGCACCAGTAGCAAGGTATACTTCGATTAGAACCATCATGGCACTTGCATCCATGATGAAGTGGAACTTACACCAGATGGATGTAAAGACAACCTTCCTTAATGGTGTGATTGAGGAAGAAGTATACATAGAACAACCACAAGGATTTGAAGTTGAATACAGACGGACTCACGTATGCAAGTTGAAGAAGGCCGTGTACGGCTTGAAGCAAGCTCCTAGAGGTTGGTATGGAAGGATAGATAGTTTCCCGACAAGCTTGGACTTTACCAAGAGTAAAGTCGACCCTAACCTTTACTTCAAGGTTATAGAAGATGAACCTCTCATACTATTAGTATATGTGGATGACCTATTTCTGACAGGGAATGAGAAACATGTTATAGAATGCAAGAAGAAGCTCGCTGAGGAATTTGAGATGAAAGACCTTGGGTTAATGCATTATTTTCTAGGTCTAGAGGTATGGCAAAACTCAGAAGGAATCTTTCTCAATCAGGGAAAGTATGCAGTAGAAATTTTGAAAAGATTTGATATGTTGGAATGTAAAGCCATGGCCACACCCATGGATACCAACATGAAGTTGCTGGCTGATGAATCATCAGAATTAGTGGATGTGATTCAATATAGACAGATTATTGGATCGTTAATGTATCTAACAAATACCAGACCAGACATTTGTTTTGCTGTGAACACCTTGAGTCAGTATCTAGTTTAACTTAGACATGTTCACCTGGTAGCTGCAAAACATGTTATGAGATATTTGAAAGGAACAATAGACTTTGGTCTATACTATGATGGAAACCATGACTATAGATTGTATGGCTATACAGATGTAGATTGGATTGGAAGTGTCTCAAACAGAAAAAGCACATCAAGTGGATGTTGTTGTCTGGGGTCTGCCATGATTTCATGGTTTAGCCGAAAAAAATCCAGTGTTGCTCTTAGCATGGCTGAAGCAGAATACATAGCACCTTGCTCTGCTAGTTGTGAAACCATATGGCTTCGGAAGCTGATGTCAGGTCTATTTAACCTGGAGTTGGATACCACAATGATTCTATGTGATAACCAGAGTTGTATAAAGATGACAGAGAACCCAGTGTTCCATGATAAATCGAAGCACATAGAAATCCGGTATTTCTACATTCGAGATATGATACAGAAGGGAGCCATAAAGCTCCAGTATATGAGTTCCGATGAACAAGTTGCTGATGTGTTGGCAAAGCCTCTGTCTCGAATAAAGTTTGAATACTTTCGAGACAAGCTTGGTGTTGTTCGAAAAGACCTTCCCCGAAAGGGGGAGCAGTGATGTTGCAGTGGGATTGTATCTTCCCTCGACTCTTGCTCTAAAATGATTTGTAGAATTTTGTCTCTGAGAAAGAAGTGGGATTGTATCATCCTTGGACACTTGTCCTAAAGTGATCCGTAAACTTATGTCTCTGAGAAAGAAGCAGGATTGCATCATCCTTGGACGTAAGTCCTAAAGTGATAGGGAGTGATTATCCCGTAGTAGTATCCAGAGACTTCGATCTTCGACAATGTGGTAGGATTGCATCCTTAGACCTAAGTCCTAAAATGATAGGAAGTGATTATCCCATAATAGTATCCGGAGACTTCGGTCTTTGAGACTGTGGTAGGATTGCATCATCCTTGGACCTAAGTCTTAAAGTGATAGGGAGTGATTATCCCGTAATAGTAACCAGAGACTTCGGTCTTCGAGAATGTGCTAGGGTTGTATCATCCCTGGACTTAAGTCTTAAAGTGATCCGTAGACTTTTGTCTTCGTATTGTGGTTTGCAGGTTGTTGCTGATGATGATGATGTTGCTGATTGAAAGATCAAAGTATTGCTGATGATGTTGCTCAAAGTATTGCTGATGACGATGATGATGATCGAAAGATCAAAGTATTGCTGATGATGTTGCTCAAAGTATTGTTGCTGCTGCTGATGATGATGATGATCGAAAGGTCAAAGTATTGTTGATGATGATGTTGCTGATTGAAAAGGCTAAAATGCTGATGATGATGTTGTTGACCGAACGATCAAAGTGTTCCTGCTGCTGAAATTAAAGATGAAGATTATATGTCAAAGATGATGAAAAGATTCTAATGATTTATAGATGTATCACCTTGATGATGTTGAAGATTCTCTCTCTCCTTCTCCTACTGCTGTTGTTGTTGCTGTAGAATACCCTTCTCGTTAAGGGGGAGTGTTGAATTATTGTAACTTCGACGAATATTCTAAATGTATTTTGTTGATGGAACCTTTCGGAGATGTTATTATTCCTCTGTTAGGATGATATTATTGTATTAGGTCAGTAGAGAGTCGTGAGGAAAACCCTTTGTTGTAAGTCGGGTCATTAGCACCCTCCTAAATATAATATTAAGTTGTTTTGAGTCCTCCTAGAGAAGTCGGCCCAGTCAAGTTTAGTAGGGCCTACTTAGTTGAGTGAAAAGTTAAGTGAGAGGAAGAATATAAATAGAGAGAGGCGCTCCTCATTTGAAAGACATAGACACACACTTGTGTAGCGCATGAGAGAGAGAGAGAATTTTATCTTCAAGGAGGAGAAGGACCAGTCTGAGGTTTTATCTTTTATCTTTTCATCATCTGTATTGAGGAAGCTTTTCTTGTTGGGTTTTTCCCTTTAGGATATTCCCAAGGTAAATTTGTGTTGATCTTGTGATACTGTTTCTTTCAGTGATCCTGTATATGCTATTGTTGTGAAATTGAATTGAATGCTAATAATCTAGCTTAGCATATAGAATCTTAACAATAGGGATGCCACCTGGGTTTAGTGTTTCACTGGGTCCAAAGTGCCGGTATCCTCGACTGGTGTGACATCTGAGCTCTTTCGGAAGTCCGGGATATCATAGGTCATGACTTTAGTTGACTTTCCTCTGCCATCTTGAATAGGATCATCTCATGGGGCATCTACAAGATTCGTGATAACATTTTTTGCGTCGTTGCTGGGTAGGTAGAGGTTTACCTTGGTTCATCATATTTACCTTCGGTGTCTGTGAGTGCATTTATAGTCTTCTCATTCATATCACATCCGGTTTAATTTCAGTGATTACATTTTATTTGCTTAATTTTTATAATCACTGCATGTGTTTCACTCACCTCTCCTACGACATTATTCGTTGGTGAACACGAAAATTCATTCACCTGGCGACTCCACAATGAGACTCCACTGAGAAGTGAACCTGTTACCGACTAGGCTGCACCTAGTTGGACTTTCAGTGAGCCGCCAGTGATGAACAAGATACTTGTTCATATTCAGAGTTCAGAAGTCCTTTCAGGCCTCCAGGGTCGTTTTATTTTTTTAACACATGTTCATACCCCCTTGGGGAAATTGTAAAAAATGCCCTAGCATTTAATTTTTTATAAAAGGCTCGGCTTCCCAGACTTGAGCATCAAGCCGACTAGCCCAGAGTGTTTTTTCCCTTGGTTATTATTGGTTGTTGAACAAACGACTAATAATTTATGAGTTTTTCACTCACACCTCCAAAGCTGGGGTAGTCATCTTGGTGTTGCGGCCTAGGGAGGTTATTAGAGCCTTCGTGTTGGTGTTTTTCACCATGCTAGGCATTCGAATTGAGTCGTATGGACATGTACTAGGTCCCCCTAGAGTCTCATCAATTTCCGCAAAAAATAAATTTTTTCCGTTTTTTTAAGCCATTTTTTAATGGTTTAATTAAAAAACTTCAGATTGTAATAAAAGTCAGATACGGAGTCCGTTTCTGACGTGGGGACACTCGTTTTCACACCCGGAGCGTCCAATTTACCCATGGGACCACTTTCTACAACAGTCGGGCAGCCGGAGCAACCCGTGAGGCATTATTTGGGCTAAAAGTGCATAAAATAGCATTTTAATGCTAAAACCCGGTCAAATTGGCACTAAGGTCAAAATAGAAGAAAAGTCAAAATCAATTAAAAAATTGATTTGAGTGACATGGCAAGGGTCCCATGTGACTAGCGACTCATACCACCACTCATTTGAAGTCAAAGTTTGGTTATAAAATAAATGGTTAAGGATTATATGAAAGTGGTGACGTCAAATACACTAAGGGAAGGCTCACGCTACACTTGCAAGTTGAGGGTGTAGACCCCACTTTCCATGTCACCATTTAAAAAATAACAAAGGAAAAAAACAAACCTTGGCTTATGGTAATATACCATGCTTTGTTCAATCACGTGATGAGGGTGACGTCAAATTCCAAGTCGTAAGCATGGTTGGGTGTGTGGGCGCTAACCAAGAAGTGGCCCCCTCTTATATGCGTTTGACATATAATAAACCTTGGGTGTATTATCCATTCCACATGAGTATGTTATTGGTACAGCTCACGTCACATAGCCGTACTCATGCATTAGAGAATAAAGCACATGCGATTTGGTTTGGTGAGACTATCTCACGCGTGGAGGAGCCGTACACTCACGCGAGGGTAGTAGGTAATGGCATCTTCAGTCTTATTCATTGGATGGTATGTGCTGGAGGTTCATGATTCGTTGAGGCAGTTTGGTGAGAGAGGTGTCAATCACCTCCTCTACTCAAGCTCAGTTAAACTCTGACTTCATCTTCAGTATTGATGAGGCCCCCCTGGGTCTCTCTTTTCCTATTTAAGCAGGTCACCTCTCCATTGTTCAGGATCGGAAGGTTGAACCTCTGCTGATATACATTGTAATATTTTCTGAGTATTGTTAATAAAAGGCTTTGGAGGCAATTTCTGTGTGGGATCCATAGATGTTGGATTGATGTTTTCATTATGCTAAATCATTGAGATAATCTGTATCAAATCTATTCATAATCTGCAATTGTTGGGATTACTTGTCTTCATAAGGAAATTTACATTTTGGTAAGAATAGGAAGTGATTCTTGTTAGGT
>LPNX011078866.1:982492-1005231 GCA_001517045.1 Pseudotsuga menziesii
ACGCTGCAATACTTTCACTGAGACTACACTAGCAACCCTCTTTTGCAAGCACACTTTTCACTTTGGCACTGGTCTTTTCTATTCCTTTTTTGCATAAGTTAATCACGCAATGTGTCATTGAATTTTGTGTATCCAATTTGAGCTAAGGTGTTGCTAAGGTTAAGTTTTGTTTGCAGTAATTGGTAATTTCTTAAATTCATTCATTCCATAATAAAACTCCTAGAATTAACTACTTCTCTTGTAGAGTAAAAGCCTTAGATTTTACTTTTCATTAGGGTCCACCCCCCTTGGCTTCGCTAGGAGTTGGCCTAGACGGAGGAGCTGAGTATCAGGTGACAGCACTTGGCTCGAGCTTGCCCCCAAGGTCGCACCCAGTGGCTTGAAGATTTCTGCCACGTTACCCGAGGTGCGAATTAGGCGGCAACAGAACCCATCCCACAAACGACAATGAAATCGAATTTATTCCTCCAATATTTCAAAGAAATCAAGGAAAAGCCTACCAAGATTAAAAAGTAGCTTTTATCCCGCTTTGACTTCTCTCAAGTCTACGAGGCGCCTCATCCTATGCCAAAAAGATACAGTGAAGGGTCACCTCGTTTCTTTGCAAATTCAGTCGAATCAATTGAAAGCCAGTTGGATGCTTTTTGTTGTTATATGGAATCCCTTGGCGCAGAGCATGAAGATGTCTATATGCGAGCCCTAGGTGAATCCTTAGGAGGTAATGCCGATTTTTGGTTATATACGTTAGCACCAGGATCCATCACCGGATACGACACGTTCACTGATTTATTAAGAAAAGAATGGGGTAAAAACATTGATAAATCCATACATCCAAATAATGATTGTGTTGTTGAGGATCAAGCTGATAAAGATGATCAAGATAACCATAATAAGATAACTGACGATTTTCCTTATCAAATTGATTCCTCCTCGCTCGTTCCTACTTTGAGTGTGCTTTTGAATGATCCTTCAACTCAAGAGAATGATGATGAGCAAGTGTCAACCCTTCAGGATTGTGACCTTGATGTTGATATAGAAGAACTTATTAGAATCTTTTCATCATTAGCTCAAGAAGGCATAGATAATGAGGGAGAGCAAAATGATTACTATCAGGACCAATCCATAGTTGATACTCTCATCTGTGAATCCATTAAAGATCCTCATTGCCTGGGTGACAATTATTTTGATTCAAATTTTGATCATATCTCGGAAGAAGAACAATCACATGATAATTATGATATGATTCTAAGTGAGCCTAATCATGAACATCCTTGTCCAATACTTAATCGGGATGCGCCGATTCAATGTGTGGATTCTAACCTTGTTTAAGATCTTGCAATCATTCCTGGAGTTAAATTGAAAACTTTTCTCTCATCAATTTTCGAGTTCAATTCTTCCAAGTCATCTAGGAGAATATTTTCAATCCACCCTCTCGTCTTGACTTTTCGAGTCTTCTTGTATGGGTTTGTGTTCTAATCAAGCTATTACTTTTGAAATTTTTAGTCAGGAGTTTGAACATGATCACATAATTGGAGAAAATGTGTTTCATTTCCCTTCTCGGTCATCTGTCATGAATAATGTTTTTCAATTCATAAATCTTTCTTATGGGTGGTTGGAGAAGGTGTATAAAGATCAATTTCATATTTTCTCCATTTTTAAGCAAGAAATGGGCTTGATCTTGTTCTCAGTTTCATTGCGTTGCAACTTGTCCCCATTTGATTCCTCCATTTTTCCTGGAGTAAATATAATTGGATGTCCTAGTAGGGTAAAGGATAAAACAAAGAACTGTTTGGAGTGGCTGAATCATGAATCATATTGTCTTCTTCCATCAAGAACGTAGTCGACTTTTTATGATCCTATCGGTATCTTGATGGATGAGTTTCTAGAAAGTCAATTTCAGCCTTGGCATGATTTAATTCCACATTGTCCAGATCTTTCTTTGAATTTCAAACAGCAAGTTAGAATTGTTTCAATTTTCATATACATTGCTTCTAAACCATCTCTGGCTTGTTGGGTCATTAATTGTAAAGAAAGAACAATTGATCATTTTAGCAAGTGGTTACATTGGATCTATCATTTTACTTAGCACTTGCCTAATTGGTTAGAGTAGGGTAGGTAGGATTGAATAAGCTCCTTTGAGCAGTAGTTTGGGTGTGTTTTCTATCTGATTGATGCATGAGTCTTCTATCTTCGGTACTTGTTCTACATTTAAATTGAGTAGATTAGAATTTATATTTCAGCATTTTACTTTCAGCATTTATTTCCTGTCATTTTGCTTTATGCATATATTTTTCCCATACATGCTGCTCCGGTTTTTCTTTCTTCCATGTGCGTAGGTCATAGGCAAAAACTTGGAGAGGAAGCAGAGCGCTAGGATGTGCTGGATTGCTTGTTGCTGATGGTTTTGCGGACTAGAGATCTCTGAGGTTCTCAAGCACTCTCTTCATTAGAGCACTTGTCCCAGTTGGAGCCAGTTATCACATATACATTTTCAGCCAGACTTCCATGATGCAGCATGCAGACTTGTCTCTTTTTCTATTCCAGGCTACTTTTACATGGGATATCAGCATGGATCTCTACAGCTTCATTCCACTTCAGAGCCTTGTTCTTGATATTTTCCTTGTCGGGACTGAGATTCAGGAGTCCATTGAGATGATTTTGGTGATGATCTAGTTCATTAGGGCAGAGCAGTAGATCAGGAGTTGGTACACACAGTCACAGAGGGGCTTATCGGTTGGAGACAGGTATGCATGGTGAGATCAGGTACATTTCCTTGGTTTAGTTTTGCTCTGTGATGTATCTCAGACACCTGTGCTTGTCATGTTAGGATGATTATGGTGACTTGTGCTTATATCTTTTACATTGCTCTAACCTGTGTTATGATTGATCAAGGAATCCAATGTGAAGATTGTTTCCCATGCCATGCTCAAACAAAAGGTGACCCTTAGTGCTAAGTTGGTTCCATAACATTTGCGCTCGTCCATCCAGTTCATCCGCTTTTGTTTCTACCCCATGACTCAGACTGATAGAGACTTGTGAGATTGAAGACCCTTTCCCCATTCTGACCACTATGTATGATAGAATCCATGTTGCTATGTGTCTCGGGCTATGAAGTATGTGTCTTGGCTAGTGTGGCTGGGTTCACAGGGTTGTTCTCCTTAAGTCCTCAAAACAAGTGCTCCATCATAACAGTGTTGCTGCACACTAAAGCATCGAAATGCATAAAAGCTATATCTAAAGGATGCAAAAGTATGGAATATTGAAAAAGGTATTCAATGGCCAAGAGTTTGAGCACTCATTCTTTGTATAGTGTAAGGCTCAATTTGCCCTCCACAGGGGCTCCAGGGAGAAGCAAACCCGTTGGGGCTATGGACTGCTTGCTTACAGCGGGTCTAGGCCTTAGTCATTTATTGGAAGCCCAGAAGGCTTTCCAGGGAACCTGCTCTTGTAGGCTGGCTACCCTCTTATGAATTGTGAAAAGTATTGAAAAGGTCGATGGTCAAAGGATGAGCACTCACTCTTTGTATAATGTTCGGCTCAATGGTTCTCATAGGGCCACAGGGTGAGACTAGTCTAGAAAGACTGGGTCTTTGTCAGTACTGGAGCCCAGAAGGCTTCCAGGGCACCTGCCTTTGAAGGTTGACCTGTATTTGCAATAAAGTTGCAAAGGAAAACTTGCTAGAGTTCGAGGGAAGCATACCCAAGTACTTCACCCATATGTGAGGCACCTCCATCCCCTATTGCTATCTGTCATGCATATGTCACCTTGGTAGAGTATATTGTTTATCAATCAGATAGATCACCGAGTCAAAGTCAGTCAAAGTCATTTCCCCTTTGCCTTAGCCTGGTTCTTCCATCATCACCCATCTATAGCACATTGATTACACTTTGTAAGTACGACATGAGCAAGTAGATTTCCAGAAGACTAAGATTTTTCAGAAGCAAAGGTATATTTTATTATTGTTGGTCACCATGATTATGAATAACTGACTCAAGTTGGGTTTTGATATACATCATTGGAGCATTTCTTACCTTGGATGGTTGTAGGATCACATTGGCATAGTATATCACCTTGATTTTGAGTACTTTGACTTGGTCAAACCAGTTGACCAAGTCAATCACGTTTCCCAAGGCAGTGACTCAAAAATACAACATGGTCCATATTTGTTCGAAACATGCCCAGGACCAATACTGCAGTGTCAGTGACCAATACTGCAGTTTCAGTTTTAAGAGTTTGACCCTGATTCTCCAGAAAATTGATTATTATCACTTAATTATTGGCCAAATGATATGTTTTTATTCAAGATGGCAGTGTGTTTGGTTCTCCTAGAACAGAGCACTATTCTAGGGGTTATGAGTAGTCACTTATACCATTCTTCTATGTCTCCTGATCATCTAAAGCAGTCAGGTTTCCCCAGTTTGCATCCTAGAGTGAGTTATGATGGATTTATCAATTTCCAGAGAGTGTACCAGCAAAAAGTGAACTAGAAATTCAATGAGAAAATCGATTTGGCCTCTTGGGTCAAGGAAATGGCTTGGAACTTTGACAAATGATGTTTCTCGCCATCTCGGACAGTCCTCCAACAATTTTCAGCAACATATGTCCGGATTATTTATTTATGGCTCAACTAGTGAGGAAAACCCCCCAAGGGGCGTCCCCTCTAATTGACTATTGATGTATTTCATTGTTATATCTTATATTATGAAGTTGTAAAGGGGCTTAGGTTGAATTAAGCACCTAGTGACCCCGTCCTATGATGTATCATGTCATATCTTATGTTATGTTGTGACATTTCACTTTAGAGGGGCGTCCTTGAGCAAAGTGCGCCCCCTCTTTGACTCGGTCACTTGATCCGTGTATTGAACGATATATTTTGATCTCCATCGTTGATGATGTTATAATCTCAACCGTTGGATGATAAACTGAGTTAGGGTTTGTCTCTCTCAAACTATTTAAGAGAGGTGACCCCCCCATTGTAAGTCATGAGCTTTGTGGCACCAGAATATTAATAAAGAGATTTTTGTTTGGGATTACTTTTCTGTGTATCTTGTGGATGTTCTGATCTGGTGATTGGCATTGCTATTCTTCCATACTGAGCTTCATTTGGGATAGATCTTGCATTTTTCTTTACCCATCTCATTTGGAGGGAAAGGAGGGGCGCTAGGAGAGAGAGGGCATTTTTATGGGGCAATTCACCTTCGCCTCGGCTTCGGGGTGTTTGGTTTAGGGAGTATCTTCTACTTAATGATTTTTTATTCCCTTTTCATTTCCGTATTTTGCAGGTCTGGTTAGTTTGTCTGATCGGTTGATTTTGTTTGATCTGGCAGGTTGAAGGGGGGCACAAGGGTGACTGATTGTGGCATAACAACAACAAGATCTTACTTGAGAAGGTTCATTTTGACAGGAGATTGGAATTCTTTATCATTTCTCAATCCATCTACGAGTTCCAGGTATGTCTCGCTGGTAAGTTTCTCTTCTTTTATTTTCTGTACATGCATTGCTCATCATTCTATAATATTAAAACCCTCGTTTTGTAGATCCATAAGTTCTATCTTGCGGCGAGCTACAAAATTAAAATCCCACTTTTGATTTAACATAAAACCCCTAGATTTAAATTTTGGGCTTAATTGGACTCCATTTGCGCATTCAAAGCACTGGCTGACTAATAGGGGAAAACGCCCCTTTTTGGGAAAGTGGTCTTTTCACAAACCGCAAACTGGGTATTGTTGGTTTCATCTCCATTCGCCTAATCTTGCACCCAACAAAACCAAGCCGAGTGTCCAATTTTACTTAATTTCACCATTTTGCCGTAGACCCCAATTTACCTACATAAACCCTAGGGAAAAATTGGGGTTTTTCACCTGGATGCTTTGAATCTCTCGGTTTTCGTTTTAAACTCTAATTAACCATCTGACTAAGAGATTCAACCAAGTTTCCCTCGCCCATCTGTTCAGTATCCTTAATTTTAGGGTTTCTTGGGCATAGGGATGCCTCCTAGGCTTAGTGTTTCACTGGGTCCAAAGTGCCGGTATCCTTGACTGGTGTGACATCCGAGCTCTTTCGGAAGTCCTGGATATTGTAGGTCACGACTTTAGTTGCCTTTCCTCTGCCATCCTGGATAAGATCATCTCACGGGGCATCTACGAGATTCGTGATAACAGGGACATGATCACATTTGATCTTATGAGGGTTTCTCCAATGCATTGATGGAGAGATTTGAGAGGAAAGACCTTGAACTTCCTTTCAAAGAACTAGCGCAATTGAAGCAAGTAGGAACTCCTGAAGCATATATGTTAGAATTTGAAAAGCTTTAAGGAATGGTTTCTGATGTATCTATGGCGAGGTTGCCTTTATTGTTTGCTGAAGGATTGACATAAACTTTGAGAGGGCTAGTGAAAGCCCACAAGCCATTCACATTGAAGGATGCCATGAATTTGACAAGGGATTTGCAGAATGTATTGCCACGAACCAAATACCCTCCCAAGCCAAATTTGCCTTCCAAGTTCAAGGAAGGTAAGAAACCATGGCAAAAGGACTCTACCAAAGAAAATAAAGGAGGACCAAGCAAAGAAGAGCTTAGAAGAAAGAAGTTATGTTCTACATGCCAACAACCTTTGGTCCTGTGACATAGATGTGCCAAGGGGAAGGCACATTACATTGAAGTTTTTTTCTGAAGACGATGAAGAGGAGGAGGAGGAAAAAGCACAACTTGCAGCCCAAGAAGAAGGGTATAAAATAGCAGAAGAAAAACAACCCACTCCTGATATAGGAAAAGTTGCAGCACTTTCGGGTGTACCTAGATTCCACACCTCAAGGCTCAAGGGTAGCATACAAGGCCAAAAGGTCACGGTTCTAGTGGATGGTGGAGCCACTCACAACTTCATAGATGCAACCTTGGTGGAAAGGAGAAAGTTACAAGCTGAAATTTTTGATGGTTTCAGAGTCATCACTCCAGGTAACAATTGTATGGACTGCACTAAATAGATTCCAAAGCCTCAAGTTACTCTAGGAAATTATACTATCACTGACAATTTTTATGTAGTGAATGTGGCTGATACAAATGTGGTTTTGGGAGTAAAATGGCTATATTCTTGAGGGGAGCATACTATGAATTATCAAGTCCCTGAAATAAGGTTAAAAAATTCAGAAGGGAAACCCGTCTTGTTGAGGGGAATGCACACTTACCCAAATCAAGTGGTGTCCTATCACAACATGAGGACTATCTTGAGGCATGGAGATATAGAATGGGTTGCTGAATGTTTAGTTACATCTCCTAAACCTCACTTGAACATTTCTAAGCACCCTAAGGAGATAAAGCAATTATTGAGCAAGTATGAGAAGGTTTTTGGAGACATTCCCCTAGGAAGACCACTAGATAGAGGTGTTGAGCATATCATTGAGTTATAGAGATAGGAACCCAACCTATCAAAATGCAGCCCTATAGGCACCCCAAAAGGATTCAAGATGAGATTGAAGAGGCCATTAAAGAACTCTTGGAGTTGGGTCTCATAAGGCCTAGTTCTAGCCCATTTGCTTCTTCAGTTGTTATGGTAAAAAAGAAACATGGAACCTAGAGAACGTGCATTGATCTTAGAGAATTAAACAAGAAGACTGTAAAGAATAGATACCCCATCCCAAGGATTGATGAGCTCTATGGGGTAAAGTTCTTTTCAAAGATTGACCTTAGATCTGGTTATCATCAAATTCAAATGAGAGAAGAAGACATACCAAGGACTGCTTTCAGATGCCACTATGGTCACTTTGAGTTTGTTGCCATGCCCTTTGGCTTGACAAATGCACCTGCCACATTCCAATCATGTATGAACAACATCTTCCACAAGCAACTTCATAAGTTTGTACTAGTTTTCCTCGATGACATTCTTATTTACAGTAAAATTTGGAAGGAACATTTGCATCATCTAGAAGAGGTATTAAAAATTTTGCATGATAAATCTTTGTTTGTTAAGCTGTCAAAATGTGAGTTTGGTTTAACAGAGCTCTTATATATTGGACACATCATTAGTCAAGATGGTGTGAAGGTGGATATGGAGAAAATAAGAGACCAATAGTGTGAAGGTGGATATGGAGAAAATAAGAGCCATTTTAGAGTGGCCTTGTCCCAAAAGTCTCACTGAATTAAGAGGATTCATTGGAATTTGCACCTACAATAGAAATTCTGTGAAGGGGTTCTCCCAACTCACTTCACCTCTCACTGATTTGACAAAGAAAGATGCTTTCCAGTGGCATAAAGGGGCTGAAAAAGCTTTCCAAGAATGAAGGAGGTAATAAGCAACTGTCCTATTCTAGCTTTGCCTGATTTTTCTAAACCATTTGTCTTCGAATGTGATGCATCAGGAGAAGGCATTGGAGCAGTCCTAAAACAAGGACAACACCCAATAGCTTTTGAGAGTAGGAAGCTACAACCACATGAGAAGCTTTACTCCATTTATGATAAAGAAATGCTAGCCATCATGCATGCTTTGATCAAGTTTAGACAATACTTGGTGGGAAACAAATTTGTGGTCAAAACTGACCATAACAGTTTAAGGTACTTCCTCACTCAAAAGGATTTAAATGAAAGGCAACAAAAGTGGGTGAGTAAGATTCAAGCATTTGACTTTGATATTGAATATGTGAAGGGAAAAAATAATGTGGTCGTTGATGCCTTATCTAGAAGACCTTCTATTTCTCTAATGGATGTAGCAGAAAATTGGAAAGCCACATTAGATGTAGAGTATGCCAAGGATAAATTTTATTGTGAAATTTTTGATGGAACTAACCATGATGATAAGTATAAGGTGTTGGAAGGAATCATCTACTACAAAGGTAGAATCTATTTGGTCCTTAATTCGAGTTTGAAGGAGGAAATTTTAAAGAAAGCTCATGATTCCCCTTTCCCCTCTAGCAGGTCACCCCGATTTCTTCAAAACATACCGAATGTTGAGGGAAATATTTGCATGGAAAGGGTTGAAGGCTGATGTTCTGAAGTATGTTAATGAATGCCCCACATGTCAGCAAATAAAAAAGGAGCACACTCATCCAGCTGGTCTCTTACATCCCTTGCCTATTCCAACACAAAAATGGGAGAGCATTTCCATGGACTTCATCACTGGTTTGCCCAAAGTATTTGGTAAGGATTGCATATTTGTGGTGGTGGATAGACTCACTAAATTTGCTCATTTCTTTGCTGTTACTACCACTTTCATTGCTGCACAAGTGGCTGAATTATTTTTTAAAGAAGTTTTCAAATTGCATGGGCTTCCTAAGATCATTGTCAGTGACAGAGATAACATATTTTTGAGTGCATTTTGGCAAGAACTCTTCAAAATTGTGGGGACAAATTTGACACCTAGTACAAGCTATCATCCCCAAACTGATGGCCAAACAGAGAGGGTGAATCAATGGTTGGAAGGCTACTTGAGGAACTATGTTAGTGGGCAGCAAAAAGCATGGACAAAATGGTTGCATTTGTGTGAGTTTTGTTACAATACTACTTTCCATATGTCCATTGGCATGTCTCTTTTCAAAGTGCTTTATGGTTATGATGCATCCACTTTTATTGACCACATTTTTGGTGAGAGTAGAGCTCCATAGGCTAAGGATTGGATTGAAGAAAGTCAAGAAATTTTGAAAGTTTTGAGAGATAACTTGCAGGTTGCTCAAAATCAGCAGAAACAATATGCAGATCAACATAGAATGGAGAGACAATTCCAAGTGAATGACTTGGTGTATTTGAGGTTGCAACCCTACAAACAAACCACCATAAAAGGTAAAGGTTCAAAAAAGCTCAAACCAATATTTTATGGTCCCTACAAGGTGATTTGAAAAGTTGGAGAAGTGGCCTATCAATTGGAGCTTCCCATGGGAAGCAAAATTCATAATGTATTTCATGTTTCTTGTCTAAAGAAGGTTATAGGGCAGCACATTTCAGTTTCATATACTTTACCACCTTTGGATGATGAAGGACAACTTGTTTTGATTCCAAACAAAATCTTGAGAACAAGGGAGAGAAGGCTACGAAGCAGAACAATAAAAGAATATTTGGTACAATGGAAGGATTTGCCTAGTGAGGAGGCCACTTGCGAAGATGAGCAAATTTTGCCGCATCCAAACCTGGCATTACTTGAGGACAAACAATATTGGGTGGGGAGGACTGTCATGTTCCCATTCCAATAGGTTTACTAGTTGACAATGTTTCACCCACCTACTAGTTCCCTAGGTTGGGGGATGAGGCATTAAATATTGCAATAAGGGAGCTATGAGACCCAAGAGAACCTTAGAATATCATTTACACATTAATTTGGGTCAAACAAATAATAAACATGGAGAAAATAAAGTGGCATTGCTTCATAAGGACATTTGGAGGTCCATGGGGGCCTTGGGTGGCTAGATTCCTCCTTACACATGTCATGACTTAACCCCAAATTTGAAATTATGAGTGATGGAATGTTCTTGGAAGGTGAAGAGTCATCAAATGACATATCATGAGCTCAAGGATTTGATTGGGTGAGGAGGAGTAACTCCCCATAGAAGAGGAAGAGTCTAGGAAGAAACTGGGTGCCATGTGGAGCTAGATTCCCTACACTTTATGACAACAATGATGGAAGATTCTATGACAAGTTAGACCTGATTGCAGACCAAATTGCAGACCTATGACAACCTGATATGTCAGGGCTAAAAATAGTCTCGAAGAGGGCACACTTGGGACTAGGTGGCAACCATTTGAATTTGGTGGAAGATGAAGGGTTGAGGAGAAGGCTAAGTGGCATGGAGGTTACTAAAGATCAAATATGAGGTGGAGGACGCCTATGGGAATGGATTTGACCTTAGAGGACCTTAAGAGAGTTATAAAAATATGTCATGAGGAATGGAAATGGCTTTTGATCATTCGTGAATTTGCCTTTGGCATTTGGAGAGCATTAGCTTGTCCATTGCACAATGAGTGCACACTTACCTTGCTAGTGAGCCAATTTCGAGAGAGTGAGATTCTCATCCAAGTTGTCCATGGGAGAGGCCATTCATACTTCTCATTGGGAGCTTCATGGAGTGTTTTGCTGCAGATAGGAGGCTGCTATTGTTCGTGACCCATCTCTCCTCCCATTCTCTGAATTTCCACTTCTATATTTCCATTTTTTCCTATGAAGGCTCACTTGTGTGAATGGTGGTTGCGCCCCATTGAGTTCAGTTGATGCCCAAGCATGGCCCAAGCATGGGTGAATGATTCATGGCTCTGTCTTGAAACTTTGGAATGTCTGACGGGAGTTTGGTTGGCATGGGAGGCCAATGGGGTTGATGGCTAATTGGGTCATTGGTCAATCGAGCCAAATCCGGCAAGCTGAAGCGAGCCATGAATAGGAGGTTAGACCCAAGGTTGATGCGGGAGGGACTGGAAATGGCACTGGAGTTTATAGGAGCGTGATGTCACTGTATGACTGGGGGCACCTAAGTTTGAATGCCCACAATAGGGATAGTCGGGATGGTCGCGGAAGGGACGCTGCCCCCAGGTATGAAAGGTGGTATTGTGGGAATGATAGGAGTTGGTGTGGGACTGCCATTAATGGGTAGCAGACTCACAATCGCATGCGCAGCGGTATTGGGACCGCTAGCAGGGATGTTGGTAATGATGTGAGGCAGGGACATGGGACCGGTCACCGCTGCCTACCACCCCTCCAAAGAAGGGACTGGGATTTACGCCAGCCATGGGGCTAGACGGTGTTGTGAAAAGATTCGGCTCGGACTGGTAGGAGTCTGAATCAGAATCAGAGGCCGTGTGACCTTCTGACGGTGAGGAGGGTTGTCGAGGAAGGCCTCGACAGTGATGGTCTAAAGACCTAAACTGAGGGGGATTCCCCCAAAGGCGTGAGGAAGAGCGTGGTGGATCAATGGTGGCTTAATGGTAGTAACCGGTAATGAATTTTTGACCCCGGTTTAAACGGATTCCTATTGGTTCACAGGTGGTCACTCGGCCACCAAGACTGCGAAAAGACAGCGCTTGGATTTTTCCTCACAAGGGTGTTTCTAGTCAATTGGAAGGGGTCGTTGCCCGTTTCGCTTTGCAATTCCTCTCGTTGGCCAGCTACTTTGGGGTTCTTGTGGTACTCCTTACAATGAGTTTTAGGGCAGAGCCCAAGCACTTCCCACAGTTATGGCGATTGACACTTATGTCCTCAAACCGCAAGATTTGATTAAGTAAATTGGTTATTTTTATGGTTTGCTTGGGGTCATGAACCGAGTTTTGTTGGATTATATGGTGTGAATGTGTGCACTTTTTTTATGAGATTGTGATTTTTACTTTTTCAATTATGCAAATAAGCAAATAACATTGGTTTCTCTGAATGGATCAAGCAAAGGGCTTGGATCAAAACAGAGTTGAAAAATAAACCAAAACCAAAGTGCATTCCAAACTGTAATGATGGAAAACTAACTGTAACTTGTTGTGAATCAGTAGTGTGACTACCCTGCTTTTGTATCCCTCAAATCCAAGAAAGAGTGCCGGGCTCTCAACAAAGTGGAAACAAGTCTACCTGTAGATCCACAGGTCACTCCTCAAATGCCCGGTGCTCAACAGGGAGGACGCGAATGCCGTGAAACCCCCAACGGTTTCACTCCCTCTAGCTTCTAAGGTCACTTGTTCTTAATGGATAAGAACAATGACAAAAACAGATGCCTATTACTAAGCTTAATCAACCCCCCGTCTTATCTCAGAAGACCCCAAAGGGTGATGACCGAGTAGAGGAGGAAGGGCTGAATAAGACTGTTAATTTCTAATGTTTTAATAATGAAAAACAGAATATAACTTGCAGAAACTAACTTTAAAACAGGCAGATTGCATGTGACAGTCAACTGGTGGCGAATGGGCCGTTCAGACAGGCAAACAAATGTGAAACAGATTTAAAAACAGATAGGTCGCTTCTGACTGCTAGACAATGGCGATTGAGTCGCACAGATAGACCACACAGTAGCGACTTGGTCGCTTCTGAGGAAAAGAACAACAGCGACTGTGCCCTGGGAGGCAAGTCGCACCTTTCAGACTCGAGTCGCGACTGGTTCATGGGTTTCGGCCTGAAAGCAGTGACTGGGTTGCGCTTTTCAGCCCGAAAGCAGCGACGGCGACCAGAAACTGGAAAAATAAAAACAGAGTCGGCAGTGCCCGATAGGGACAGGTACTGGGGCCGGACGGACTCAGATCGGCCTCGTGAGGGCCCAATCAGGGACGACTGTGAAGGAAAACCTGCAAAAAACTTGTAAAACAAGGGACCCAGTGGGATCGACCCGGTATGGTCACCAAATTGTAGTCGGGTAAAAACCCTGGCTATGTGCAAAAACACCTCCCTTTTGTCGAAGGGACAAAAGGGTAGAGTTCAATAATGGGAGAGCTAGCAGCAAAACAAACTATCAGTAAAATTAAACAATAATGACGGCTAAACTAAAAACTTAAAATAAAAGACAAAAGATTATACCCTTGTTTGAAAGTGGGTCACCATGCCCTGATCTCTGGATATGGGCCGCCTCTCCACATGCTGTATGGTACGAAGGTTACCTCTACGTAGGGGATGGGGAATGGTGTGGCTATCAAATGATGGTTGGATGGTGTGAGTATCTTGAGAAGAGTGGGTTCTCAATGTACTCACTGATTTTAATAATGGAAAAAAGGGTATGGGGAATCTTGGTGATGGGGACCTCCACCTTCTTTTTATAATGATTTCTTGGCCTTATTTCTCTTTTAGGGTTTTGAAACCCTATTTAGGGTTTTTAGCCCCTTTTCTGGGTTTTAGCTCTTTTTAGGGTTTTAAGCCATTTTTAATGTTTTTTGAGCTTTTTGAGAGAAACTAAGGGTAAACCATAAGTGTGGAGGTCAAAAATGAGGAAAAAATGATAGGGAAATGGTGTTTGTGTATAGTTTAGGCTAGTTGAGCAATTTTTTGCGTTAACAGTATTGATGGAAACGCTGTTTGTTTCAAGTTTAGCCAAAACAACCTACGCAACTCAGAGCTGAGACGCAAGTAAACAGGGAAGCTTATCCAACAAAGAGGCTATAGTGGGGGAAGGTCCTCTATGCCACTAGTCAAGTAGTAGATCGGGGTATAAACATAACTGGAAGGTAATGGATGAGTGGAGATAGTGAACAATGAGACCAACACTAGCAAGCCAAAGTATGGTGGGAATGATCACATCTATTCTCCTTAAGGAGGGCAAAACCAATGATTATGGGTCAAGAACTTCTAGGTCTAAGTAGGGACATACATACATAATATCAATACAACCAGGTCCACATATTTATATGATCGCTAGATCATGACACTAAATGCTAAGACATGTCACAAGACTGAGTATAAAAGCAATAATAACCATAACACAAGATAATACCTGCTGAATCATATACCTGTAAATAACCAATTTGAACCAACATTTGTCCACTAAGAACCCGCTGCTGCAACTCTGGGCAATATTGACTGCTCTGTAAATGGCTAAATGGCTACATCAGTCCTCAAATCTAGGTGTCGTGAGACTCATTCATGGCATGGGAAAATATTATAGTCCATCATCAAATAGTGATCCATCATAGATGTTCATCTCAACATCTCATATGTAAGGGAACTGGCTGAAAAAAGTGTATTGGAATCTAAAAATAGAATATGGTAGCCCAACTACTATATGTGTGATAACAGTTATCAAATATGGCTCCACGTGAGGAAATGTGGGTTGGATCGGAGTCTTGAGGAGGTGTCCAACACTACACCAATTGAGGGTGCATCCCAACAGTATCCCGAGGTCACTACCCAGTGGTTCCCGCTTCCTCTATGAAATTTCCCTACAAGAGATTGAATCTAGGTGTTGGATTTTCGCCTTGGGATATTTATTGGGGTGTGAACTGAATTAAACTAGTTGCTTGACTTCCTTTTTGATACAGATATTCTGAATTGGATGAACCAGAGATAGTGTAGAGCATACAGGAAGGGAGGCCTTGGTTTATTTTAAGAATTTAGTGCAATAATTGTCTTGATTATTAGATCCAAAAATCTCTTTCCAGGCCTTAAGACCGTATTCGGGAGAGCAAGGATGTTTGTTTCACAACATAAAATAAAACACAAAAGGAAAGACAAATTTTCTAATTACTACAACGAAGAGTCTCTTTCAGGTTTGAAGGTCGTACTCGGGAAAGCAAGGCTGGGTTAGTATTCAGTTTTGCAAAAATTGAAAGGAAATTAAATCAACGATATTGATTGATCTACTTTTATTCTGCAAGAAAGAAAATCTACTCTAAAGCAAGTAAAGCAAATGAAGCAGATACAGGTTTCCCCCAAATGGGGGAAGTAGGTTGTGGGAACCGTAATCCCACTTGTTTTATTTTTTATTTTTTATTCTGATTTATTATAATGCTATTAGAAAAAAAAGGAATACCCTTTTTTGACCCTCGACAAATGGATCAAAAAGGGTTTTACAAGTGCTGAGGGAGACGAGGAATAAAGGAGGGGGAAGAGGGATGAACTGTGGGTGCTCTGGATGGCCAAAAACTTGAATTTTCGACAACACTTCCCTCTCTTTCTCCTCCGATCTGCTGAAAACAAGTAAGCAATAAAGTTATAAAATTGTTAGAAATGTTAGCTAAAGCACAAAAATTTACAACCTTTAACACTTGAAAAAATATTGAAGAATTTAAACTTGAAGTGCTAAAGACAATGTGATCTAGATCTAAGCTTTTAGATGCGAAATTTCGGCCTTTTCGTAGATCTAAATTGAAGCAAGTAAAAAATGAATGATAAACTCTAAAAATCAGATTTTAACTTACAAAAAATATAAGGAAAGAGATTAAGGTTGAGTATTTTGTTGAGAAGGAAAAAGAAGAGCTCAAGCTCTCAAACTTGAACAAGGTTGAGGAGGAGGGTGCCTGCAAAGTACACAATTTAGATCCAAAATGAAAGTGGTGAAGAAGACAAGATGCAACCGAGCTCCAGTCTTACTCCACTTTCGGTGATCTGCAAAGCTACACAAGAAACCGTCATGCAAAAGATCAGATCTAGTATGGTAAATCACATAAAACCAAAAGCATACAAGTATTACCGACTACAACGTATAACTCTTGAATCTTATATGATAACACACAAATAAGCAACTTGAAACTCAAATGCCTATTCTACGGATTGGAATACAAACTTCTAAGCTAGATATTTGAAATTGCATGAACAACAAAAAGTGCTAAACATATATCATCTCGGTTATAGAACAAGCATTCACCATAGAAAGTATTGCACCAACAGAGTGTCCTCCAAAGACTCAACTTTATTCAAAACAAATATAACAATTACAATCATGTGAGTAGAGGTTCCTTGCTCTCGTCCTCAATGAAGGAGTAAAGCCTTGCTTTTATAGAGTTTACAAGCCCCTGGGGGTGTACCAACCAACTGGAGTGGACTTGAGCTAACTCGAACTCGTTGGACAGGAATGAGGGATTGAAACAAGGATGAGGCACCACCTCTCCCAAGAGAGATGCACCCTCATCTCAATCCTCACCAACCCAATCACACAACGCCTCTTCACCCACATGTGAGCATAAGAGGATGGCACAACAACCAAATTGAGAATTTTGCTCGAGTTGATTGAGATGGTGTTTGGAGTTGATTGTTGTTGACTTAATGTGGAGGCGCCAGATAGAGATACGCCCAAACCAAACTTTAACCAACCCACCACTCAATCACCACATATCCACACGTGAGTTTTATAAGGGGTGCACATCCAAATTTGGATTGATTTGCTATCCTCCAAGTCATCACTAAAACATACGTTTTTAGCCTAAGTTTGATTTGCCTTTAGCCATGGAAGAGATTGCCACCCCTTCTACGTGAGACAAATGAGACTCCTTTTGAATCTGGTGTGAATTTGTCGCTTTTTTAGCATTTATTTGCCACTTCATCGCACCTTTAGAGAAAAAATGCCATACGGGATAATTTAGTCACTCGGAGCATAGGAAAAGTGGGTCTGGGGGTAAAGAGGACGCTTCGAGTGTGAAAACGAGCATCCCCACGCCAAAATCAGACTCTGGACCTATGTTGTTGGAAGCTAGGAGCGGGAGCAGAGCGAAAAGTGAAATTTTCAAAAGCTCCCGTTTGGGAGCGTTTTTTGTATAGTATATATTTTATTATATTTTGATGGATTTATATCTAAAAAACATGTAGAATGTTGAATTAACTATCGAATACATGGATTAAACCATATAACATCAATCATCTAGTAGTTTTAACTTATAACATTATCATCAAATGATCATCCATAAAAACTTTTATAGGAGCTTGGCAAACAACGGAGGTACCATAACATTGTCATCAAATTATTAACCTAGTACAGGATCTTTTAGTATAGGAAAGGAAGGGAGCGCGTCGAGAGCGCCTTGGGAGCGTTTTCGGAGCGAGCTTCGAGAGCGAGAGTGAGGGAGTGGGGGCCGCTCCCACGCAACATAGCTCTAGACCACACTTTTATTACAATTTGAAAATTTCCATTTGAACCATTAAAAATGGCTTGATTTTGCGGGAGAATTTAATTTTTTCGGAAATTAAAAAAAACCGTAAGGGGACCTAGTACATGTTCATAATGACTCAAAGCCATGTCTAGCATGCTTATATACACCACCACGTGAACTTTAATAGCCTCCCAGGGTTTAACCACCAAGGCGACCATTCCAGCTTTGCAGGAGTGGTGAAAAACTCAAAAATTATACATTGCTTATTCAACATTGCATAATTGACAAGGGAAAAAACACCTTGGAATGATCAGCTTGGCGTCTAAGTCCTAGGAAGCCAAGTTCTTTACAAAAAGTTTTCCATGCTAGCACATTTATTACAAAAATCCCTGTAGGGTATGAACATGCATTTATTAAAAAAGAGGCCAAAAAATGGCCCTAATGAACCGTGGAACTTTCTGAGCACTGACAATGAACAACTGGCTTGTTCATGACTTTGGCGACTCACTGGAAATCCACCAAGTGCAAAAATAGTGGATAATAGGGTAGACACATTAGTTAGACACATTACAATCACTTTTTTCTTTCTTGCATTTACTTTCAAGGCATTTCAATTCAAGTTCTTTATTTTCCAGAGCACTTTATTTCAAGTCCTAAATTGCAAGTCAGTTTATTTTGCAAGCAAGTTTCTGTTCATTGTTTATTTATTTTATCATAAAGTTCTTTCTAATAATTTGAATATAGACATTGATTACTTTGGAGTGTGAATGGTTTAATCTTAAATTTTGTATCTAGTAATTCTACTCTTTGGGTTGTTAAGTATAATTTCTTAAATCTGTGACTCCATAGCCCAACTGGTACAGGCATTGTTTGGGTAAATAGTTGATCAGATCTTTCTTGTAACTTTATTCTTTTGAGTTTCAAAGCAAGGTTTGCCTTTCATTGAATATTTTTCAGATTTGCATGATTGCTTGTCATTGAATTTAAATAAGCTTAATTAAGTTGTAAGTCCTAAAAACAAAAATCATTGTAACCTTAGTAAATAGGGACAACCCCCCTTGGCCTTTGGAAGTTGGGTCTAAACGGAGGGGTTAGGAATCAAGGTGACAGTGGGTTCTAAACTCATAGTTGCCCCTCAAGAACACACCTAGCGGTTGGGAGGCTTTTTTGTGGTTAAGTGTGTATTTAGGCAACAACAATTTGGATGAAGCTCTCCTATTTGAGCCATTCTAAGTTGAACTTAAAGGAGCTTGGGTTTTTGAAGCCCAAATTATCCATTTCAAAGACCAAAGGAAAATGGTTTGACTATCCTCCTGTGGACACCCACTGGGGATTGGCACTAGTCTTCATGGTCCTTCCATCATATACTACAAATGACCCATTTTTCTTGACAACCTCTTCACCTTGTCCTTCATTCTAAGAAGGATTAGCAATCCTATCATGAGTGAAGGACCCCTTGGTTGGAGAAGAGCCAATCTAAAGTGTATGGAGGTAGTTACTGAGCTGACAATGGATAACACCTCTAGGTTATAGTTGGGCTAGATTTGTTCTTTGGGGTTTGTTACCTCGCAAATTAGCACCCCCAATTAGGTCACGAGGGCCAATGCTAAGATTGACAACTTTTTCAAGAGATGCACCCAATGTCACCACAATACACTCTCCTCTCTGTTTAGGCCTGCCCCTTGGACCATGGGAGGCATCCCAAATGTGGATAGAAATAGCCCTGTAATATATGCAACGAGAACAACGCTATCTCTAACAATACCTTCCTGCTAGGTTAGTAGACCAATGCCTTAATGGAGTCAACAATATATTCAATAAATTCTCAACGACTCTAGGAAGGTTTATGAGCAATATAACTTGGTACTGTTTAACTAACAAGATGAATCAGTTTTCTGTAGTAAAAACCAACACCTTAGCTTGTGTAAAATCTTGGAATTAACTCGTGAAAATGTCATGAGAAATACCTCTCACTACTCACCAGCCAAAGAGGAGCCTATTACCCCTAGGGTGCACTTAGTTTGAGGTATGATTGCTGGAGTTTTGGATTTATTTCACCTTCAGATCTGTAGCAGCCTGCATGGATTGATGAATGCCTTGTTTAACCGCCCTTAAACTCCCTCCAGTCAACCACCATGGCTTAGTGACGAAGTAAGAACCCTTCCCAACCATTAGGGTTTAATCTTTTGTCAAAATTAAACCTACAAAACATTTATACCATATTTGAACTAGGGCTGCAGCCAACCCTAAAGGTTGACGTCACCTCCTCTAGGGTTGATGTCACTCTAGATTAAGCCTTATTTGAGTCGCACAACAATTTTTTATGGATCTTTTCATAATATAAACAACTCAGAAATTTATGACAGTAGCAATTATTCTGGAATTTTGCAAATAATTCAATGCTAAACAAGTACAATGACAAAAAATAATTTTTTTTGGATTTTTAAAAAATATTCAATTTTAGGGTGTTTTTTCTTTCTATTTTTTGATTTTTTTGTATTTTTTCCAATAATATAATGCAGGGAATTTTGTAAAATATAATTGGTGAAGAGGAAAAAAATTAGACCTAGGTCTTATTCCTCTAGGAATCGAGAAATCAGGGTTAATGTTTCTTCTAAGAATTGACATTTCAATATTTGAAAGAACAAGGGTAAGCCCTAGGTTGTGTTAGCCTTTCACCAAGTTGGGGCAAAGAGAGATGTCAAGGCTCAAACAAGAGAGGTCCTTCAAGAGGGATGTTTCACTAACAAGACTAGACTATTATGCATAAAACCCTAAATTACTCCTACCTTGAATGCCTTCGGTAGTGCAAGACAAGATATTTAAGACCTTAACACAATTGAGAAGAAAAGGATAAGAGAAGGTGCCGCAATAGAAACTGTAGTGCTGATATTCATGAATGCGCATGGGGATGATTTATTCAACATTTTCAATATTCGAGGCTAACTCTGGGAACCCAATTGGCCCTTCTACAGCTTCCCATCCTTGCACATCAAAGCGTTCCCTCAGATTGGTCAGATTCCATAGGGGCATATTTATGATATTTTCAGTGTCAACAAGCAGCCTGAAAAATTCATGATCGTGCATGGGAGTGATTCAACCACTTTTAGGACAATGACTTGGTAGATCTAGGCACCCAATTGGCTCTACTACCCAGTGCAACCATATCCTTGTAGGGTGTTGTCCATTTGGGCCCTCTTCCAAGCATGAGGGGGTTGTAGGCTTATTTTAAGCTAATGATGGATTAATTGATGGCGCACCTAAGGTTTTTAATTAAAAAAGCCTAAGTTTGTGTCTAGTTATTCATTGAAATGTCATAAAGTGCACTTGTGTTCTAATTTTTAGTTGAGAATGCCCGTTTTGATAAATTGAGGGAAACTAGCTTGATTTCCCTAAGTCAATTTGGCTTAATTGGCTAGTGGCATACATGTTGAGGGAAATTGGTATGATGCGGCTCTTTGGCACACATGCGAAGGCACTTTGTGATCATCTAAAGCAAATCTCACTTGAATAATAAGTCCCCACCGTTGATCTAGCCCTCTACCACATGGATCGACCTCCTTAGGCAAATCGTTTGGCCCCAAGGAATTCAACTTGGAAGGTGGATTTGACCAAAGCTTGGAATAAGGAAACAACACATGTTTTTTGGCTTGTGGTTTCAACATCCCCATGGTTTTTGAATCTTGTATTGTAGAGACCCATGGTATTTGGCAATAGTTTACTGTTTTTGACAAGTCAATCAAGGAAGGCGCCTTATTGAGAGAAACGAGTTGGCATTTTTGATCATGTTTTTGTTGTAAGAGGGTTGGATCTAGACCATAGATCTAGTAACCACCCTCCTAGAGATTATCACTATGTAACTACTTTGTATCAACTCAATGTAGCAACCCTAATTCTTATCTTGATTGAAAATCAACCCTCCTAGGCTATATAAAGGAGGTCGATTTCTCTCCAAAGGGTCGAAATTTTGGTTATGGAATAAAATAGGTTTGCTCTTTCTCTTGCTATGTGTTCTTGATGCTCTTCTTGTTGAGGTTCTATGGTGCATTTGTGAGGTGATGGTGGATCTTTTCTTCACTAGGGTTTGAGGTAACTTAGAATTGATGTTACTTATGTCTAGTAAGGTAATGGATAATTGCTGCAACCTTGTCCTTTATGTTTGAGGTTTGGTTTTGTTTCAATTGATTGCTGCAACCTCTTTTGTTGATTCTCAAGCTTCATTCACTAGTCATTTAACCAATAATTTGTCGTGCTTGTGTTTAGATAGATTGTTCTACCTCTTGATGATCACATGATTACTATTAATTCACTTGGAGTAGAGGATCTACTTGTTAGGATTTGTAATCCTCCCTTGTCAAAATTGTCTATTAGATTATATTTGCCTAACTTAGGAGTCATTTAGTTATTATTGGGTCCACTAGTACCATTGGGTCCACTTGGCCTAATGGGGCCACATGTACCAATCACTAGAGTGTGGGGAACACAGATAGAGGTTAATTGCAGCTGACTGCACCTTCATGCATCAGTTTATGTGCCTCCTAGACCAATCCCTACAATTTAGGAGCCATTGGGAGTGCCGACACCAACCTCCTTCAGTTGTTGGCAGTTGGTGACTAGTCAAGCTTAGTTATGCTTCCGTTACATTTAGTTAGATATCCTCCAGTTCAGTTAGCGCCAGTCTTGCATGGCTGCATGTGGGAAGGCGCCAGTTCTCACCTACTTCTCACCTACCACATCAATTCAACTAGTTTAACTGATTATAACTAATGGAGAGACTGAATTAGACATCTGGAGTTAGCCTAGTGAACCCCGATAGCGATTTAGACACTTCTAGTTAGTCAGTCATCCATGTTGAGTTGGTAGATTCGAATTCATCTCTCATGATTCAAAGTCTCGTTTATGTAACACTGTTGTATACTGCTAAGAGTAATGAAGTTTATACTGTAATTATACTGAGCAATTCTTCTCTATTTCCTGTGAGATTTGTTTTGTTCAGTGGGTATTATTCATTCCTTTACACTGCATAATAATTAAGAATCTAATTGCACTCATTGCCTAAAGATATAATGGCATAATAATTCTAATACTACTTGGCTACTTCAACTAGCAAAGTGGAGGGATTGTTTCATCCTTCACTTTTCCTTGAAGATTTGATTCACTTTTCATGTTTGCTTTCGACTCCATTGGCCCAACATTTTGTTTCCCTCAAGGCACTAGTCTAGGGTTTACTGGTTTAATTGTTATTTTATTTCCAATTTCTTCGATTAATTTGATTCCTCACTC
>LPNX011078866.1:1015264-1068861 GCA_001517045.1 Pseudotsuga menziesii
TTTGATCTCTTTATTTTTCCGAGCTACACCTTCAGATGGGGTTATAGCATGGGTCATTGAGTTTTGAGCCATTCAAAGCCTTTATCAGTAGCAGTTTCAGATTATTTCCTTGCAAAGGCTGAGATCTCCTTGCCCATTGAGATGATTTCAGTGGTGACCTAGTTCATTCGAGCAGAATAACATATCTGGTACACAGCTACAGATGGGCATATCAGATAGAGACAGGTATATGGTGAGAGCAGGTATATGGTGAGAGTAGGTATATCGCTCTTTGGTTGGATTTTGCTCTTTGATGTATGCTAAACACCTGTTGTCCGCCGATTGCACACTAGCAGTAGAAACTTTCCGAAAGCTGTCTCCTCACTTAGGAAAGTGGGAGAGGTATGACCTTGGGGGCAAGCACAGAGCTAGGTACTGTCACCTACTCCTAGCTCCTTCGTTTAGGCTAACTCCTAACGAAGCCAAGGGGGGTAGTCCCTAACAAAGAGTTTTCTAAGGCTCAATGTGGTTAAAGTATTTTAATTGGTTACGGATGCGGATGGGTGTTATTTAGGAGTTATTATGATTAGAAGAGTTTATTTATTATGAGTATGACACATAAATCAAAGCAATCCACGTTGCTAACAAGAGATTAAAAGAAAAGTAATGATTTCAGACTTCGTTAATTGTGCATTCACATATAGGAATTTAAAACATGCTATAGACAATTCATCAAAATAAAATAATTATGCAGATTTCAAAAGGACCAGTGCCTTATGGAGTCAAAATACTGAAATGCGCAAAGAATTAAATAACAAGTCTAGAAATCAAACTAGTGAATATTAGGTTGTGCGAGTGCTCTTGGTAGATTTTAAGAATTTTAAGTGCTCTTGATTAGGGTGTCAACAAAGGTTTGTCAAAAAAAGCCAAGAGAATATTCCAAGTTCAATCCGTTGAAGACATGTCGGGCCTGTTGCCCACCTATTTCGACTAGGTGGCAACTCCATGTACATGAAGTGTACATAATTATACCTTGGAAAAATCTGAGGATTTTTTCGCTTCTGCAGGGCAATTGCCCCTTTGTAAAACGAAATGTCCGCTCCCCTGCGTGGGAAAATTAATGTAATTTTATGTACTAGTGTGGATCATATGATACGGATGCCACACCATGGAACTGGTTGTTAGGGAAGTCCCCTCATCGAGTGTTTTTCCCTTTCCAATTGATCTTGTTGAACAAACGAGTTTAATCGGTTTGGTTTTCACTCAAAATCCTCCAAAGTGGTGACGGGCGTTCTACCAGTCAAGTCCATGAGGTGGCTAAGGCTTTAAAATGTAATTCATGACCATGCTAGGCATCTGTCTAGAGTCTTGCGGAGTTTCGTTATGTTTTTGAATTTTTATTAATTTTTTCTAGTTAATTAATTCCACCCCTTGGTGGTTAATTAACTGAGTTTTGATGTAATAATGTAATGACTCAAGCATGGCATTTTGTAATAGGGGCTATGAATGCAAAATAAAATTGCTATGAAACCCCCTAAGCCATTGCTTCGAGTCCCATGTCGTTTTGGTAAACGGTTGAAGAGATAGACCATTTTTTATCAGGAGGGGTCTATCTCCCCTAGGGAAATTTTTAATTTTCCTAAGTCAAAAAATTCATATTATTTGATTTTGAAGGAAAAAATCAAATAATGCCATGGTAAATTTGTTTGGGGGTTGTTAAGCCTAGGAAAATTTATTTCATAATTTTTCCACCCCCCCCATGGCCTAGATTTAATTTTTTTAAGTTATTTTTAATTTTTCCGAAGTTAAAAATGGGGAAATTTTAAAAATTAAATTGGAAAATTAAATCTAAGATGAATTTAAATATTTATCCTAAGTCTAAGGGTTAAATATCATTTTTGAGAAAAGGCTTTGGTCAAAGCCAAAGTTAGAGCCAAGACTAAGTGGTTAAACCCTCTCTAAAGAAACCAAGCCCAAGTAAAACCTCCATTTTAGTGGGGGCGTCCAAGTTAAACCCTCACCAAATTGGAGAAGGGCGCTACCATATTGAAGAGTCTCCACTATATTATGAAGGCGTCACATCTTAAGGAGAAGTAAGGGCTAAATATGGAGGGCGTCACCACTTATAGAGGGGCGCTATCAATTTGATGGAGCACTAGTTAAGGAAAGGGCGCCACATTAAAAGGTGAGGGCGCATGCTAAATGTAGAGGGCGCTACTCTATTAAGAGGAGGGCGCTATGTATTAAAGAACCCACGCTAAATGTGAAGGGGCGCTAACCATTGAATGGGCGCCACTATATTTAGTGGAGCGCTACAATAAAATAGAGAAGGCGCTAGCAAAGATAGAAGACACCCACTAATTTAGAGGGGCGCTAAAGGAGTAGAAGGGCGCCATCTTTGGAGGTAGGGCGCCATCTTTGGTAAAGTCAAGGCTACATTTGGAGGGGGCGCCTCCTTGGGCCCACGTTTTTGCCAGAAGAAGCCCAAGCCATTGATTTAAAGGAAGATCTTGGTCAAAGACCTAGATCTAANAGGGCGCCATCTTTGGAGGTAGGGCGCCATCTTTGAAAAAGTCAAGGCTACATTTGGAGGGGGCGCCTCCTTGGGCCCACGTTTTTGCCAGAAGAAGCCCAAGCCATTGATTTAAAGGAAGATCTTGATCAAAGACCTAGATCTAAGGGTGAGAAATGCTCAAGACATGGATCAAGCTCCTAGCCATTGATTGAAGATTCATCTAAGGGTTGAGATTGATTGAGAGAAATAAAAGTCAAAAACCTAGATCTAGTGGTGGAGATTTAACCTAGATCTAGATCTAATCCCATCCGTTGATCTTCAAGGGGTTGGGGGTCCTCCTCAACTATAAAATGGGGGCCTCACTCCCTCATTTCTGATGCTCTCTCATGCTATTGTTATGCTGCCGGATTATTTCTCCACTATCTTCTCAAGCTCTCTTTCAAAGGGTTGGGGGTCCTCCTCAACTATAAAATGGGGGCCTCACTCCCTCATTTCTGATGCTCTCTCATGCTATTGTTATGCTGCCGGATTATTTCTCAACTATCTTCTCAAGCTCTCTCTCTCTTGCTATTGTAATCTTTTTGCCCTAGTTGGGCCACTTAATCTAAGGAATTTTTGGAGGGACATTGTGCTACAGTTTTTCATCTTTCATGTTGTAAGGTAACTTGTATATATTTTTTAGCTTTGCATCTTTTGTATTTGTCTAGTTAGCTCTCCACAAAGTATTTTGTGGAGAGATTAGAGAGTAGAAGTATTTTTGCTCTCTTTTGTGAACTGTTTGACGTTTTCTTCAAAGTATTTTGCAGGGATCGTTGAGCATTCTCCTCTAGGCTTACAATTTTGTGCAGGGTTAGATTTGTTGCAGGTTTTCCAAGCAAGGGCATCCCTCCAGGGTCTTATTTCTGCAAATTTTCAATTCGGCCATCCACTTTTAGCCTGTTTTAAACAGGGTTTATTTCACTGTTTAGTGGATACAAACCTTGTTTTAGAGTCCTAACCTCATACATATTGATTTAGCTTGTTATTTTTGCTGTTTTAGTATTATTTAGGTGGCTGGAAACTCAGTCTCCAGTCAGTCTGTGAGCTCTATGCAAAAATAGCTCTGTCTCAAATACTTGTGGTATCAATTGATCCGCATCTGCGGTGAATGAAGTCGGTCTGAATTGGTTTACCCAATCGCTCGAGCCGAACGCAAGTTCCTTTGGGATTAACTTATTGCATACCTCTTTGACTAATATTATTCATGTCTGCATAACAGTATAGTGTTTTTTTTTCAGAATTTCAATTCGGCCATATCTGTTTTTGTGTTCTGAAACTGGGTTTTATTCACTGTATAGTGAATATAACCCTTGTTTTAGGGCCCCCATATGTTATATATTAGTTAGAGGCTTTAAATTTACTGTTTTAGTATCATTTAGGTGGCTGAAAACTCAGTTTTCAGCCCCCTAAACTTCATATTTCTGTCATACTTTCGCTCAGAAATTTTTATGCAAAAATTGTAAATCTTGTACTAACATTGTAACAGTAAATTTTTTAGTGTTTTATGTGATTTGCAGCGAAAATAGTTCGCTGGTTTTTGACAGGTAGTGCAGGTTTAAAGGAGATTTGCTGTCCANATTTCATATTTCTGTCATACTTTCGCTCAGAAATTTTTATGCAAAAATTGTAAATCTTGTACTAACATTGTAACAGTAAATTTTTTAGTGTTTTATGTGATTTGCAGTGAAAATAGTTCGCTGGTTTTTGACAGGTAGTGCAGGTTTAAAGGAGATTTGTTGTCCAAAAGGGCACAGAAACATCTCAACCCTCAACCGGTTCAAAGGNTCAGTTACTTCCTGTTCTGTAATTGCTCATGTGGTGAATGCTTAATATCTGTTTAAAGTGCTTCAAGTAAATCAAGCTTAAAGTTTTTCTTTCCTTTATTTACTGTGGGTTAACAATTTCCATTTAAAGTTTTCTTCTGCTTTCTTTGGTTCNCATCTCAACCCTCAACCGGTTCAAAGGGGGTCCAAACTCTCAACTTTTTTGTTATTGTAAACCCCCCAAGAGAGTCTTTTGGGGTATTTTCTGAAGCTTTGTAAAGCATTTGTATTCTGTAATAGTTCTATTTCTTTTACCCACCTATCTTTGTGATAGACCACCATCTCTGTCACAAAGATTGAAGTGAGGTTAGTGTACTATTTATTTCTGTTTACTGTTCTATTTGTTCACCCACCTATCTCTGTTACAGACCATCATCTCTGTAACAGAGATTGTTGTGAGGTTAGCTTAATTAGTTTCTTTTTCCACCTACCTATCTCTGTGACAGACCACCTTCTCTGTCACAGAGATTGCTGTGAGGTTAAGCATTGTTCTAGTTAAGTTACAGTTTCTTTTCAAGTTCAGCTCTTTCATTTATTGTTTAAAAAGGGAAGTAATCATACAACTCACCCATTCTGTGTATCCTCTATCCACTTGTCATCTCCCTTTAGGGAATTCAAGTTGGATATGAAAAGCAGGAGAAGTGAGGGCTTAGGTAATTAAAGAAACACTTTATTTTTCCTGCTACAATCTTCAACACACATTACTTTCAGTCCAAGATCGAATACCAGCACCTCCCATAAGGGACATCGCTTGGTGATCTTGTTGATATCTTTAAAATTTACATTTGCATCTTAATCACCCAAGATTTAAAATCAACCCATAAAATTAACCAACCAAGCTTCTCTATCTCCTGCTCCTCTACTCAGTTATCACCCTCCGGGGTACTCCGAGATACGATCAGGGGAAAAGGAAGTCGTAGTCTAATAGGCATCCATCTAGAGACTTTTGAATCGATTAAAAACAGTGACTCGAAAGCTGCAAGGGGTAGCAGGCTGGGGACAGTCTCTAGGCGCATCGACGTCCTCCTTGTGAGCACCGGGCCATTGGGGATTGACCTGTGAGCTAGGGGTGGGCTTTGCTCCCACCTGTTGAGCGCAACAGCAATCTTTCTTCGGTTTGAGAAGAACTAGATCGGGGTAGACACACCACCGGATCTAAAACATAAGCCAAGAAGAACAACTCTAATAAAATTTATTAAAATTTACCAAGAGACACTGCAAAACGTCCTACAAACATTGGTCACTACTATTTTGGCCTTGTTGTTCAAGGTTTTACTACAATACAACACTACAAGCATTTTCATTTTATTTTACTGCAAGCACTCCAGCACTTTACTTTCAGTTTCATTTACTTCCTGTTCTGTAATTGCTCATGTGGTGAATGCTTAATATCTGTTTAAAGTGCTTCAAGTAAATCAAGCTTAAAGTTTTTCTTTCCTTTATTTATTGTGGGTTAACAATTTCCATTTAAAGTTTTCTTCTGCTTTCTTTGGTTCATAACTTGTAAATCCTGTACATTGGTTAATGTTGGTAAATTTAGATCAATTGTATATTGCTTAACATCTTGATCCATTATTTATTTGCTTATTTATTTGCTGTATAAAGCTGTAGTTTAATTTTAATCAAAGTCTCAAATTTATTTGTAAAAAATTATAAAGTTGCATTTTCTGACTCCATTCTTTAGGCACTGGTTTTCAAATAAAAAGACTGACTGTCATTTAAATCCTGCATATTGCATTTGTTTGACTGTCATCTCCTAGAACCTTAGCTTCAGCCTTAATAAAAGATCCCTTTAGTTAATCTGTGAATTAATTAATAAACTGGAACTTAGTCTTTCCGTAGGGACTACCCCCCTTGGCTCTGTTGGGATCTTGCCTAAACGGAGGAGCTGTAGACTGTGGTGACAGTGGTCCCTAGCTCTCGCTTGCCCCCAAGGACACACATAGCAGGTTGTGACTTTCCTGCGCCTTAAAGTGTGAATTAGGCGGCAACAGGGCCCACCCAGTATCCCAAGCTGGTATCGTAGAGATTGACCTGCTAGCTGAGAAGCTTAGACAGCGGGGGTTTCGACGCCTCTACTAAGAAATACTTTAGAAAATTCCCTACAACGTCAGTGCATTGGTTACGGGGTTTTAAATTTTATTAAGTTATTCTTGCAAGGTTAGAGATCCAGTGCTGTTTCTGGGCACTCCGATTTTGAGGTCGGTTAGAGCATACTCCAGCAAGGAGAGAACGAAGTTAATTAATTAGGGGGTGTGTGTTGCAAATTTTATTAAGTTAATTAATTAAGACTCTCCGACAGAGAGCGATCTTGACCCCGTCTTATGACAGTGGTTCAAGAGACTTAGCTAATCTAAGATGCCTAATGCAAGGGTATGCAGTTCTAAGTATGCTCTCCGATAGAGAGTGCTCTTGACTTGTGTTACTGCAAGTTCAAGAGACTTAATTAATTCGTTAAACTTGAAAGAGATAGAAACATAAAAAATCTAACTGCCCAAGAGTCTCTTTTAGGCTTTTTAGGGCCCTAATCAGGAAAGCAAGAGGGTAAGTAAAACATAAAAGAAACTATGCAATGTTTAAGTAAACAATCAAATCAATTTTTTTCTTCATTTTCAAAACATAAACTTACTTATGATTATGCAATTATCCTATCCTATTCTACCATTAGCAGTTTAATCCCAATCGCTCTTTATTAATTTTTTACAATTTTCCGATGACTTTGCTGTTGCCTTTTCCTGAAGAACAGGAAGAGAAAGGGATGGAAAGAAGAGGGAAAATTTGTCTTTTTTGCTCCTTGCTTGCCTTTAGCCTTTGGGCTTTTCTCGATTCTTCCTGCAAGTAAGAGCTTTAAACAATTCAAACGTTATATGTTCATAAAAAATTAAAGACATAAAACTACAAACTAAACTCTCAAAGAGGGGTAAAAATCAGCGGTGAAAGAGGAAGGAAGAGAGAGGAGAAAGACCATGGAAAGGGAGAGAGAAAAGGTAAAAAAGAGGGCTGTCCAGAAGGTAAAAAAGAGGGCCGTCCAAAGGCAAAAAAGAGGGCTGTTCGAAGGCAAAAAGAGGGCTGTAAAACAGTAAAAAGAGGGCTGCAAAACAGTAAAAAAGAGGGCTGTCCAAAGGCAAGAAAGAGGGCTGTCCGAAGGCAAAAAGAGGGCTGTAAAACAGTAAAAAGAGGGCTGTCCAAAGGCAAGAAAGAGGGCTGCAAAACAGTAAAAAAGAGGGCTGTCCGAAGGCAAGAAAGAGGGCTGCAAAACATAGTGAAGGCAAAGGAAAAGAGGGCAGCGAAGAGGAAGGAGGAAAATCAAGTCAAATAAGGCAATGGAAGGGAAGCCAACGGATGGAAAGAGGTAAGCTAGGGCTTCCTAAGTAATCGGTAACCAAAATAACTTTATCTTGTGGATGGAACACAAGAGAGAGAGAGTTACTCCCAGCTTTCTTTTTGTAGCAAAAGATGACAAACCCTGTAGGTCGTGCAATTACAAAGTGTTAAACTCAAAATGGTTGTTTTGAAGCATGGGATAGAAGCAGCTGAGCTCACACCCTTCTACAATCTGTGAAGCCTGATAACACACAAAAACTCAATACAAGAAGTGAGATAAAAATTATATGCTAGTATGCTAGGAAAATCAAATCAAGATCAACATTTCGTATTACTGACTACTCATGTCCATCTAGATATTAATCTACTTTGCATAAATAACCAAATTGAGACAACAAATGACTATTCTACTGTGCCAACAATGGCCTTCTTGAGCTAGCAAAATAATTAATCACATACAAGTATTAAAAGAAAGGAGTTAGAGACAATATCACTTCAACCATGAGGAATATACCACAATCAAAAGCCCATAGACCTCCAAAATCGAATATCTTTATTAACAATTCCAAAGCAAATGCTTGGTACAATTTTCTTAGAGTAACATTACCACAAAAGTTCCATCCCCATAGAGCTAAAGAAGTCTCTATTTATACAATGAGAGAAGACCCAAAACCCTAAAACCAGAAATCCAGACCTAACTGGCTCGACACACCACTGAGAGCTCCAAACTGAAACTGAAGAGTTAAGAGTGAGGGGAGGCCTCCACCTAGGCAAGGCGCCCCCACTCCAAACCTAAGCATTGAAACCAAGCCATTAATGAGCCCACACGTGTGATGCCGCCCTCATGAGGAGAGAGGGGCGTGAGCAAGTAGGTGAAGGCGCCCCCTAGGTAAGGAAGGGCCATATCTAGGTCTGGAGGAGCCACTGCCAATAGATCATAATGTAATCACCAGTTCCTGCCTCGATCAAATCATCAAACCAATGAATGCTCTTCATCTCATCCAATTCGGGAGTTTAGCTGGAGATGACAAGACCGTTAATTGAATATATCTTTAATGCTCACTGAATGCTGAGTTCTGTTAACTCCAATCATCATAAATGCCCATTGACATGTCATTCTGCATTTCATTTCACTGAATTTGGATTAATTTGCAGAGTTTTGGATTTTCTCCAAAATAATCATTTTTTAATAAATAATCAAAATTTTCCCCAAAAATGACTTTTGAGAAAATATGCGTTATATGTCCGAATGATGATCTGAAAGTTAGATCTGACTGGCTGGCCGATCAAAAATGATTTTTGGCTTAAGGTTAGAGCCTTCAATCACTGAATTCGGGGTTCGGATGACTAACTTATTACAATTTGAATTTTTCCATTTCATTTATGGAAAACTTTCATTAAAAACTTTGGGAAAAATTAAAAAAATAATTTTTGACGCGTCCGGTAAAATTTTTTCGGAAACTTTTTTGATGGTCCTAGTGACTTAGGACATGACCATGCTCTATTCTAATAATGCCTAGTAGATTTATATACACTTAGTTGGGCTCTAATAACCCCCCAAGGCCCAAAATTCAAAATCGGGCATTCCAACTTTGGAGGAAGCGGGAGAAAACCTCGTCAATTATACTCGGCTATATGCAAAGCATAATTGTCAAGGGCAAAAAACTCTCTGGAATACCTTAGTTGAAATTCTACGTCTTAGGAGACCGAACCACTCAAAACACCCTACTAGCACATTTTATTACAAACCTCGTGGGGCCATGGTCAAAATTATTCAAATAAAAAACTGGCTAGACAAAAAGACGGATCAATTGATACACTGGAATCAAACATTGGTCATGTTTGACAACCGGCGGCTCCTCAGGTAACCCAACTATGGTACAAAATTGTTGGCAACAACACCTAAGCTTGTTATATAAGGATGATCATGGTGACTTATGCATATATTACATATATACTAACACTTAGACTCGTGTTGGGAGTGATTAAAGAGTCTAATTTTGAAGACTATTGCTTATGCCATGCTTTACACAAATTTTAAACCTTAGTGCTATGCTGGTTCCATATATCATTTGTCTCCGTCCATCTAGTTCATCCATAATTGTTTTCCTCCCATGACCTGTGTTGATTGAGACTTCTGAGATTGAAGATCTTTTCCCCATCTTGACCCCTGTGCATGATAGACTCCATGTTTTTCTGTGTCTCTGGCCATGAAGTATGTGGCTTGGTCTGTGTGGCCAAGTTCACCGGATGGTTTTCCTTTAGTCCTCAAAACAAGTGCTCCACCCAACAATGTCTTTAGACACTAAAGCATCAGAACGCATAAATGTTATATCTAAATGATGCAAGGTATGAATGTTATAAATTACTCAGCGGCCAAAGGATGAGCACTCATTCCTTGTATAATGTTAGGCTCATTTAACCCCCACAAGAGTGACAGGGTGAGGCAAACCCATCGAGGCTATGGATGCTCGTTGGCAGCGGGGCTAGGCCTTAGTTATTTACTGGAGCCCAAAAGGATTTCCAGGGCACCTACCTTTGGAGGCTGGCTATTATCTTATGTGAAATTAAAATTTGTTTGAAAAAAGTCGGTGGTCAAAGGATGAGCACTCATTCCTTGTATAATGTTTTGCTCATTTACCCCTACAGGGTGAGACTAGCCTGTAGAGGTTATGTCTTTGTCATTTTCTGGAAACCCCAAAGGCTCTCCAGGGCACCTGTCTTTGGAGGTTGACTAGTGTTCCACATTGTTAAATCTGTTATATGAAAATTTGCTAGAGCTTGAAGGAAACAAGCCCAAGTATTTTATCCATTTGTGAGACACCACCATCCCCTATTGCTAGTTGTCATGCATATGTCATTTTGGTTGAGTGTATTTGTCATCATTCAAAGAGATCACATGGTCAAAACCAGCTAGAATTCATCACCCTTTACTTAGCCTTGTTTTCCATCCTCACCCAACACTAGCAAATTGTTTAAACTTTGTAAGTATGGCAATACAAGAGACTTCTAAAAGATTCAATGATTACTCAAAAACACAAGTATATCGTATTGGTTGTTATTATTATTATTGTCACCATGATTCTGAATGACATGATTTAAGTTGGGTTTTAATATACATTTTGGAGCAGTTCTTACCTTGGATGCCTGCAGGTTCAACTCAGTTCAACAAGTCACCTTCAGTTTGGGTTATTTGACCCAGTCAACCCAGTTGACAAAGTCAAACACGGTTCTTAGGCAGTGGCTAAAAATTTGACAGTGCTTATATTTACTCCAGACATGCCTAGGACCAATACTACGGTTTCAGTTTTCAGAGTTGGGCCTCAGATTGCATGATCAGTGATTATTATCACTTTATTACTGTTCAGATTATATTATTATTACAGTTATTTTGGTTCTCCTAGAGCACCACAATGTTCCAGGTGGTATGAGTAGTCACTTGTACTATTTTACTATGTCTCCAGATACTCTTGTGTAGTCAGTTTGCCCTAGTTCTCAGCGTGAATGAAGATATGATGATATTCATGATTTTTAGAGGTTGTACCATCAAAAAATGAACTAGGAAATCACATGGAAAATTGATTTGGCTTGCGTGGTCAAGGAAATGGCAAGGAAACTTATCCAGATGATGTATTATGGCTCTCCGGACACTTAAACACCAGTTTTAGTCATCAGTATGTCTGAGATTATTTATTTGGCTCATCTAGGGAGGACGTCCCCCAACGGGCACCCCTCACCTTGGCTATGTGTTGTATTACATTGTTATATCTTATGTTTTGATGTTGTAATGGGGCCTAGGGAGAATTGATCCACTAAGGTGACTCCCTTGATGTATTATCATGTTATATTTTATGTTATCATATATTTTGACTTAGACAAGGCATCATTGGGCAAAAAGTGCGCCCCCCCTTGATCAACTTGATCCATGTATTAATCCATGTAAAAGTGATCTCCACCGTTGATGATGTTATAATCTCAACCGTCGGATGAAAAATAAGTTATGGTTTGCGTCTCTCAAAAGCTATATAAACACGAGACCCCGCCCATTATAAATCATGAGCTCTGGCATTGAAACTTCTGAATAAAGAGATTTTTATGGGATTTGATACTTGTGTATCTATCGATGAATGAATGTGGTGATGATTAAAACTGTTTCTCTCTTGCACTGAGTTATTCCAACATAGTTTCTTGTATCCTCTTGTACCCAGTTCGATTTGTAGGTGAAGGACGTGAATTGGTGGGGGGACTCACCTTGACGTCATTCTTCGGTTTGGATTTATCAGGGAGTGATTACTTCTTTATAACTTTCAATTTCTTTATCTTTTACTTCTTATTTGCAGATCCCGATCTATTTGCCACTACTTATTGGTTTTCCCTTCGTGTTGCTGGTAGAGAGGACGCCAGGGTCATTGAGCAAAGCGTTTTCATCAAGATCTTGTCCAGATTTCTCATTTGATCTATGAAGAAGCAATCCTTGTCATCCAGGAAGGTGTCTACAGATTTCAGGTAAGTTTCTTAGGTTAATTCTCTCTGTTTTAATTTTCATGCATTGCACATCATCAATTTTTACTAAAAACCCTTTTGTAGAAAGTAGGAAAATTCACCGGGGCATATTGCACTTGGAATCTCAAAATTTGGCAATCAGGGTTTTGGCGACAATCACCCAAAAACTCTTCTCCCTCCTAGGCATCACCATCTGACTCCATTTGCCCATCTTGAAGTGACATTGATCCCTAGGAAAAACACCCATCTTGTCCTGTCAGTGATTTTCTAAGTGTTTTGTGTTTCTAGTTTTGTTTGGATTTTGCATACTGTGTTACCGGGCATCCAAGCATCAAATCAACTGTGTTAGAAGCCCTAATTCTCTAATCAAACCCTTCTAGGTTTTGATCATTTGAGTTAACACACAAATCCTAGATCTGTTAACTAATTCCATAAGTCACTAAGCTTTTCAACTTGAGTAACATTTTCGACACCTGTAACCACCTTTCACTCAAATACTCCTTAAATCATGGCTTCATCCTTAATTCTAGGGTTTGCAACTTTCACCTTATGTATTCTATGTTCTAGTTTGATCTGGTGATTTAGCTTTAAGTCTTTCCTTCTAAGATAGGTCTGTTGGAATATTGGACAATTCTGAGAGGGGGGTTGAATCAGTATTGATAACTTTTAACAATTTAAATTTTAAACCACTTTTAATTTATTCATTAACACATGAGATCAAACTAAACACACATAACACAAATTTATCGCGGAAGCCCAATTGGGTAAACCACTAATACTTCCTAGTACTGCAAAATTGTATTTACAAATAGTTTCTGCTTGTTACTACAGACAAGGATGGTACTACACCTTATTTACCAGCAACTATTGGAAGGAGGCTACAACCCCCTAGTTTTATCAGCTTCTACTGAAAGGATGCTACAACACCCTATTTACTAGCTACTACTGGAAGGAGGCTACAACCCCCTATAGGCCTGTAGCCTTCCCTAGTACCACCTTGCCACCCTAGTATGATTTTATATGTTTTCCAGATCTTCTTTACGATTACTGTCACTGGTTCTTCTTTGGTCTCTGTCTGTTGCTACTGCTGCATTAATCTGGATCACAGAGACACTTTCTTCCTCTCAAACTTTTGTCTATAAATACCTTTAACACGCATCTCACCACACCTCTTCAATTTTGGAAACTCGCGTCTTTTCATTTGAACCATCACACAACTTCATAGTGACCTTTCACAACAGATGATGTCTTTTCAAACACGTTCCTGAACTAACAATCACTTCTCTGTTTATATAGTCACTCCCCTTTTTATTCATCATAACTCTGTTTCACATAATTAACTAATACGGTCATAACTCTTTTCATCAAATAAACATTCATGATTCATAGCCATTTTATTAACTTCCTGTAGCTTATCGAAATCATATTCTGTTTATTACATCTCTGTTTATAACTTTGTTTTTGATCTTATTCGGCGAAAAACTTCGAGTTGACTCTAACGGTGTCCCAATCTCTTCGATCGTTTTGACGCTCGCTCGCGAGTCACCTCTGACGGTGTCGGCCAATCTCTCTGATCGTTTCGGCACTCACTCGCGAGTCACCTCCGACAGTGTCAGCCAATCTCTCCGATTGTTTCGACGGTCACTCGCGAGTCACCTCCAATGTCCCAATCTCTCTGATCGTTTCGGCGCTCACTCGCGAGTCACCTTCGCCGGTGTCGCCCAATCTTTTCGATCGTTTCGGCGCTTACTCGCGAGTCACCTCTGACGGTGTCGGCGGATTTCTTTCAGTTGTGCTGAAACAATATTTTCCCAACCTCTCCGATCATTTCAGCGAAAAACTTTGAGTTGATTTAGTCCACTTTGGTACTTTATGGTTATATTGATCCATGTATTGTATGTTGAGCTCATCTCAACCATTAATTAGAATATTTTATCTTTTAATCCTAGCCACTCATTTTGAAAGCGGTTAGGCTTCGGTTATAGTTGTGGTTCTCTCATTTCTATTTAAAGGAGAGAGCTTCTCATTTGTAAGGGGTCTTTGGCTCTTGGATCTGAATAATAGAAAGATTTTTCCGTGGATATTTTCTGGATCTACTTTGCATTTGATGTTCTCAAATGGTGATTGGATAGTCTTCTGCTTCCTAGCATTGTGGAAATTCATGTGAGATCTATATTTTTTCTGCTATCATTGTCTTGTCTACAGGAGGGTGTTTTGGCTGGAGCGTTTTTGCAGGGGGACCTCAACTTGTTCGGTTATCTTCGTCTTGGATCAGGGGGTTTTCATTAGTTTCATTGTGATCTATGATTACTTCTTTTTACTTTCCTATAGCATTTGGTTTCTTTATCTTGTCTTAGCAAATCTGACATTGTTGACGTTTGCTTTCCTAAAGTGAAGACTACCCTGATTGACGTGACAACCATCCATTTGGGAGTCTAGGCAGTCTTGGTTCCACCTCCCTAGTTGCTTTCCCCTCTACCATCCATCCTGGATTCATCATACATAGGCAACTACAAGGTTGGTGATAACACTCATCTCAACCATTGATTAGAACATTTTATATTTTAATCTTAGCCACTCGTTTTGAAATTGGTTAGGATTCGGTTATGATTGTGGTTCTCTCATTTCTATTTAAAGGAGAGAGCTTCTCATTTGTAAGGGGTCTTTGGCTCTTGGATCTGAATAATAGAAAGATTTTTCTGTGGATATTTTCTGGATCTGCTTTGCATTTGATGTTCTCAAATGGTGATTGGATAGTCTTCTGCTTGCTAGCATTGTGGAAATTCATGTGAGATCTATATTTTTCTGCTATCATTGTCTTGTCTACAGGAGGGCGTTTTGGCTGGAGCGTTTTTGCAGGGGGACCTCAACTCATTCAGTTTTCTTCGTCTTGGATCAGGGGGTTTTCATTAGTTTCATTGTGATCTATGATTACTTTGTTTTACTTTCCTGTAGCATTTGGTTTCTTTATCTTGTATTGGCAAATCTGATATTGTTGACGTTTGCTCATGCAGGGTAGGGGGCGCATTGGTGGTTTGGGGCTTACATCCGTCATAGAAATCACTTGGATCTTCCAGAATTGATCGGGATAGCAAGGATCATCACTGTTAAGACTTCTACAAGCATTTCTAGGTATGATCCAACAGGTAACTCTCTTCTCTTTAACAGATCTGAATCCATTGTACCTGCTTTTCCTTCCATTTTTCTGAAAATTACTAAAATACTAAAAAACCCTAAAAAGTATTAAATCTGGGAACCGTCCGATCTTTGGCCAAACCATTGCTGGGTTTCATAGATCGGGCCTCCCCTTCACTGAATCTCCTGCAACGCTGGTCAAATTCCTGTTGGTTTGACCTAGATCTGATTTTTAGCTTGAAAACTGCATAGCGCCCCCACTGAAAATTTGACCTGCTAGGGTTTTGGCTTTTTTTGATTTTTGACTTCATAGACTGATAGATTGGGTCCCACACACTCCAAATCACCCTCAACGCTGTCCAGATTCATGGCAGTTTGACCTAGATCTGAGTTTTAGACTGAAAACAACCCTAGCGCCTTCCCTGAAAACTGGACTTTTCCGAAGTTTACTTTTTCTGAAATCTGACAGGCTAGGCTGATAGATCGGGGCTTGACACTCCAGAACACCCCCAACGCTGAGCTAGTTCCTTCTAGGTTGCCCTAGATCTGAAAAACTGACTTTCAGCCCCCTAGCCCCCCTCATCAGATTTTGACTTTTCCAGATCTAATTTTTCCTGCAGTTTTCTGACTTGGGTTTGTAGATCGGGCCATCCTGATCTCATTTCTCCTCCAATGCTGAGCTGATAGTCTCCTGGTGGCTCAAGATCTGCAGATCTGTCTCTCCAAACCCTAGTACTAGCCCTCCCTCTTCTGATTTTCTTGTAACCTGAATCTTTCGAACCAAATCGTTTTCTGGGTCCATAGATCCGGGTATATCCCAGGTGGGTTCACTGAAACGTTGTACTGATTTTGACTCCATTGCCCAATGCACGAAAGGCACTGATCTCCTATTTCTAGCGCTAGCCCTAAATTGACCTTACTCCCGTTCTCTTTGCCAACATTCCTTGATAACTCAAGTTACCTGATACTTTCATATCTTTCACTGAGTCTGGCTCCTTGTTACTAGACAGTCCCAACTCTGTCCTTGCTCACCTTGTCACAGTTACGTTTCCCAAGACAATGGTCATCTCCATCAATTGCTAGTACCTAAACCCTAGAGCTAGGGTTTCCATTTACCTTACACCTTACGTACCTCAAAGCCATATTTGATCTGTTATGGTTTCTAGGTCTGATCTCTCCTGTCGTGAGTAGATTTGGGTCTCCCCCGTTGTTGACTTGGACTTAGATAACATAAAGTGAAAGTTGCCTTGATTGGCGTGACAACCATCCATTTGGGAGTCTAGGCAATCTTGGTTCCACCCCCCTAGTTGCTTGCCCCTCTACCATCCATCCTGGATCCACTTCACACAGGTAACTACAAGGTTGGTGATAACACATCATACAAAGGATGAGTGCTCATCCCTTGGCCACTGACTAGTTACAAAAATATTTTAATTAATTGCATTTCACTTCATTTCATGGCCCTCTTATGATTTTACATGCGTTGAAAAGCACAACTATTTGTAGCTTTCACCAGGGGCTTGCATTTCATTTCAAGAGAGGAATACTTGCTTCGAGGAATAAGAGAGACACTTTCACACTCCAGAGCGTCTACATGGGGACCCATCCCAACACAGAGGTCACAATGGGGGAGAAGATCTTCGATATCACAAGTCATGTCCAAAGTCAATAAGGTAATTTAGTGTAACACGAAAGATATAGATGGATGGATAGACAAGTGAAAAGGTAGAGCCAAAAGTTAAGGGGAGATGGTCTCAAATGTACAAAGGCTAACCCTATTGACGACCATGCAACCAAGACTTAACACTGACACTATTCCATTGTTCACAATTGACAATCAGAAGATACTGATCGCCATTGAAATAACTGGCTAAGCTAAGTCACATATACTAAGATAAACAAGAGAAATCATAATAGTAAAACCCACATGCCATATATCGGCTCAATCATATACCTGCACCTGTGTTGCCTTTGTCATACTAGAATGAAAAGGAAAACATATACCATGTGCCTGCTCTGCTAATATGCCGAAGTGAACCATGGTCTAACAAGTGTCTCTTGGGGATCTTAGAAGTGACATTGGCAAGCTGGTAGTGTTGCTCTGTCATTCTGTCTGTCTCTGAAAGTACTCAGCCACTGATCATCATTGTCAATGGCGCATGCTCATATATCTGATGGACTGGCTCAAATCTAAGACCAAATCGATTTGCAACATTATGGTAGCCTGACTACTACAGATGTTATAACCAAAGCTGCTAACATCAGTGCACGGTGAAAAAATCGGTAGGGTCCAGGAAACATTGTTTTGGGATTTCTTGGCAGCACATCGGCAAACATCGACAAACTTAAAAAAATACAAAAGTATTCATTTTCACCTTTAGAAAAAATAGGGAAAAAACAACAATATCTCGGGATAAATCAGAGGAAAATCGAGAAAAAACCGGCAATATCTCGAGAAGAAATCGCTCTAAAAAATCGACAATATCTCGGGATAAATTGAAAAAAAACAGGAAAAAACCGGGCCTATTTTTTCGCTGATTTTTTGAGCAAACATCGGCGAGCTGAAAAACTTGCGATTTATCAGAACATTGCGATAAATTGGCTGATGTTTGCAACACTGGCAATAACACCTCCAAATGTGCAAATAAAGGGTGAGCGCTCATCAAGTGGAGCTACGGGTTATAACTTTGTTTCCACATGTGTGCCTTTGGAAGAGAGCGCTTAGCATGAGTTACCCTTTCCTTGCACCAAATTTTGTTTGCTCCCTTTATTTCATTTTTCTTTTGCTTTTGCTTGGTCCCTTTCTTTAGATTTTTCTTTTATAAGCATGGGACTTAGGGAATAAAGATTTTTAGCAAGGGCACATAGTTCATGTATAAAATTATATGATTTAACTGCATCAACCTGGAGTACTTTTACTCTTTGCTTTGATTTATGCATTTCATACATGGGAATATTTTTTGAGAATTTGAAACATTACATATTATAGGCCAATCATGAAAGTGTACATGATGGAAGTTGGTGATAAGGATGGTGAAATGCCAAGGCTTGAAAAATGGCTAGGTGAAATGTCTGAAATGACATGGAATGAGTGTGGGACCTACTTAAATCACCAGGGATACAATTTAACTCACAAGGTGATACACTTGTCTAAGGTCTAATTATGATCACCCAATGATACATTTTAGCAATGAAACAACAATTTAAAGCATTATGAGCCACTATAGAGCACAATAGTAACCTCCATGAGCATGTCCAACATAGAAGAAAGGCATCCCCTTGTGTTAATGAGGATAATGTAAGGCATAGCACTGGCAGAAACTGATATAATATCCCTTAATACCCCAAGAACATATGGGATTATCTGAAAAGACTGGAAATGTCTGCCAAATGATCTATTGGCAACCTACAGATCTCATCTCTGGCACTGTAGTCTGTGATGGAAATCACGAACACATCGATCCTCAAGTGACTTCTACAAGTCAATGGGTAACACTCACCAATGAAATCCAACCCCCTTTGGTTGTACTCTTTTAGTCCCATTGGCCTACCTTTTTGGTCATTTGCTAGAAATTAATAAAATGATCTTATCTTATCTATCTGCATTTAGCTTACTAACTTTTTATTTGATTTGCTTAATGGTTGGGAATTTATTGGTGTTCACATGTAATTGAGGATTTGATTTGAATTGTTTTCATGTGTGTTATATACTATATATGCTAAAACTGAGTTGTTACTTTTCATGCAGATGCAGAAATGATTGGAAAAACAGAAATTGTACTGTATACAATGAAAGATTTTCTTTGTTGCTTGCCAAAAAAACATGAAGCAGATTGGAAGATCTGTAAAAAGGTTTGGAAGCTTTTCAGTAGAACTGTGGAGTTCCAGGATCCTCTAATTTGTTTTCGTGGGATTAAGAGGTCAGTCTTCATATGTGTACCGAAATGATTTGGCATTCCATCTGGTAACTTGAAAACTCTGTGTATTAAACAATTAATTCAATAGCAGATACAAAGGGGACGGCTGTTCTTGTGAAACTCTTCTAAGCTTATTTGAAGGGGAATTGCATATGATCACAGAACAACTCACACATGCAAGTGATTGCTGGAGTTAAGAGGCACATTTACAGAGATTCTGCATGTATTTTATTGCTTGTTTTAACTGCTCATGTGCGTGTTTTATGTTCCTTACGTTTTTGTGAATTTTTGAGACTGCTTAAGATATGGATAAAAATGCTTCTGGTTGGGAATGGAGTTTGTACACCTTTTAGTATGTTTCTTTTGATCCTGAAGTGATATCATTCCAGTGAATAACAATCTAGTAATAATATATGTTGACCACTAATCTTGTATGCCCTTCTTGTTGCTATTGTCTGCATATATTTTTTCTGAAAAATACTTCATATATTCACATAAATGTATTTACAAACAAAGAGCTAGCAGTGGAAGGGTATATACAATGCCTAACATAACCTCTTCCTAAAACTGGCTAAAGCATAAATGAAATTAGAATATACAATAGGATCCAACTTTTTGGTATTGTTGATGAACAAAGTGCCCTTGGCTAATAATTGATGGCATACCTCTTTTTTCCAAAGAGCAACAAAAGCAGATGCCAGAAATAGAGCTGTTCTCTTGATAAAAAACATACTTGCACTTGAGCTTCAAAAACACAAACAAAGCAGAAATCCACAAAAAATGCCACAAACCATAAGGTGATTATGGCACAAGAGAATATCTGTCTCCAAACAGAACTGCCCTTCGGTATAGCTTGTTTAGAAACAAATCAGGATGCTGATTCTCCACGAAGCTCCAACATTGTCTGGAAAACCTACCGTCTCATAAAATGTGCTTGATCGTCTCTGATCTTTGGCATCTTGGGAAAAGGCCATGTGATAGTCTAGTCTTGGATGTCCTGGCATTGAAATGAAGCCCCTGATTAATAACTAGCCAAACAAACACCCACAACTTGTAGGAAAGCTGCACTGACTAGACACTATGTAACCAACGAACCCCTTGGACCTCTAGATATGACAAAACCCATCTCGCATTAAGTACTGGCGAGAATGGATGAATCTAATGAAGAATTAAATAATCGACGAGAATCATATTGCAAAAATGGAAAGCCAAAGCTCCACTGCCTATCCCGCCTGTTGCCGCCTAATTCACACTTTAAGACGCAGGAAAGTCACAACCTGCTATGTGTGTCCTTGGGGGCAAGTGAGAGCTGGGGACCACTGTCACCACAGTCCACAACTCCTCCGTTTAGGCAAGATCCCAACAGAGCCAAGGGGGGTAGTCCCTATGAGAAAACTAAGTTCCAGGTTTATTAATTAATTACAAATTAATTAAAGGGATCGTTTAATAAGACTGAGGCTAAGACTCTATATTATCTAAGGAATGACAAGCAGCGTGCAGATGCAAAATTTCCTTTAAATGACACGCAAACCTTTAGATAAACAAAGACCAGTGCCTATTACAAATGGAGTCTAAAGATAGATTACAACTTTATAAGCTTACAAATGAATTTGAGATTTAATTTACGATTAAACTACAGCTTAGGTGTTTAACAATGAGATAAATGAATGATATAATTATAAACAACAATGAACCAAAATATATTAAGCAATACACAGATGATTTACCAATATAGACAAAGATTTATCATATAGCAGAAAAATGCTTTAAGTGAAGATTATTAAACCAACAGTAAATTAAAAAATGGAAAAGACTTTAAGCAGTTAAGCATTCACCACATAACAATTGCAGTACTGAAAGTAAATACTTGTAACTGAAGAGTAAAGTGCTGGAAGTAATGAATTGTAGTGCAATGCTGGATTGAAAGAGTGCTGAAATGGAAAAGTGTTGTAGAACCGGTTTTGCAATGTCTCTTGGTTTATTTTAGTTAATTTTATTAAAGTTTTTCTTCTTGAAGTTAAGTTTTGGAACCGGTGGTGTGACTACCCCGATCTAGTTCTTCTCAAGTCGAAGAGGGAGTGCTGTTGCGCTCAACAAAGTGGGAACAAAGCCCACCCGTAGCTCACAGGTCAAACCCCAATGGCCTGGTGCTCAACAAGGGGGACGTCAAAGTGCCTAGAGACCCCCCATGGTCTACTACCCCAAGTCGCCTCCGAGGTCACTGTTTTTAATCAACCAGACAATTACTAGATGGATGCCTATTAAACTAAGACTTCCCTGTCCCCTGGTCGTATCTCGTGAGTACCCCGAAGGGTGATAACCGAGTAGAGGAGCAGTAAACTCATCACTTTTAAGGCTTTCACTAACGAATTTAAGAGGTTAATTTTATGATGTATGAAGATAGGCATCCAAAGATAAAGCTTTGTTTAGACTTTAACTAAGAAGGAGTTTCCTTGTGCACTTTCGTACTTTATGTATATTTGTGATATATTTCATCAGATTGATTGTTTTGGTCACTTGAAAAGATAAGAAGGTTACTTCTCTCTAATGTATTGGCTTAAATATGTATGCTATTACTCATATTAGTACCAAATTTCCCAAGTTTTTCCTTTTGGAGTAAGTGTTGACTCAAAAGAGATGCACATGCATATATAGTGTATGCTTCTACCTTGTGTTATTTTTCAACAAGAGAAAATTCTATTTTCAGCTTAACTAAAAATATTTTAGATTACTTTTATTATAAATGTGAAAGAAACAAGGACATTCATACTTCTGGATCTTTTAATATCAATTCAAGTATTATCTTACCTCATTATTTATTGGTTATTTAACAGTTTAATATGGTGGCTGGAAGCTGTGCGTGATGCGGTGATTTTAGTGGACGTGGATATAAATGGGATCTATAGTGTGATTGAGGAAAAAGGTGATCGTAAGTTTTGACCTGATTGTTAAATGTGGAAAATGTTTGTGACCAGTTCCATTGTAGTTATAAGCTTCTCATTTAGCTCCACCTCTTTAAAATGTTTTGGTTTGGAAATTTATGAGATAAATTGGGCAATATTTTTCTTGATAATTTAGTTGCTACATATAAGTTCATTGAGATTGGTATTTCAATAATCATTAATGTAAGTATCAAAGATCAATAGGAATTGGCTCCTACAATCAAAGGTATGAGCATCAGTTATATTTGACTGTTTCAAAGTAGAGGCAAAGTAAAATGTTGAGAGTTGTTTCTTTCAAAATACAATGGATAAATGTAAATGTACTAGAATCACATAACTTACTTAGGATAGTGGGTTTTGGACATATAAGAATACAATATTTGTTGTGTGGTTCTTTTTTATCATATTGAATTTGGCATGTTAAAATTTTATATTTTTACTTTTTGTTGCAAAATGTCTTATTTATACAAAAAGATGTACAAAAAGGATGGAAGGGTATATGCAATGCTGATCATAACCTCTTCCTCAGAGCAGCAAGAGCCGAATTCAGTCAAAATAATCAATTGGGTCTTGTTGTGCCACATACAGTATGGGGATTTTTGCTTCAACTGTGATGATGATTCAATATTCCTATGCGCATAGAAGATATCAGTGATGAGAATGCCAAGAGATGATGTCATTTTATGCCATGATGTGCTTCCATGCCACCCCTGAGGATTCATTATGATTATACTTTCTATTGATGTTATACGTCTCCATGTCTCATGTTACACTACAATGATTTGTTTTGATGAGTATAGATGGTAGTATTGATTGTAGGCTAATAAGGATAAGAGATTTTTGTTTTGTTTACACACCAATGACCAAAACACCTCTTGGTATTTACAAGGATTACCCCTCTTCTTTGGCTCCATATTTGACTTTTCCATCTTACTCATACGACTCCACCTTGCATTGAAATTCCTTTGGCTTAAGGTTGATAGAGTGACTTTTGATCTCCCCCTCTGTGTCCCCTTCACCATGAATGCCTCCATGTCTTCCCTGTGTCTTTGGCCCACTTGTTGCAGTGACTCTTCAGTACAGGACGCTTTTGGGTAGATCTCAGTGGCCGACTATCAATAGTCAGGAAGAGCTATCACTGAGCAGTGTTTCTTCTTAGATCTGAAACAAGAAGGCTGTTCCCTAATAATGCCTCAAAAAGAGCATTTGCAGACAAGCTCCTAGTCCAAGACTACTTGTATTAAAAGCTGGTGTAAAAGAAAATTTACACCCGATTCAAAAGAAATCAAAATCAAGCAATCAAAAGAAAAGTTTCTAGTCTTACTTGCATATGCCTTCAACAAAAATCAAGGCTAAGGTCTCCTCATCCAAAAGTACAAGAAGAAAAGTCCAAGAAGAAGAGGGAGCAGATTATATATTTCTTAACATCTTTATTGGTTTTTCTTAGACATTCGTGACTTCTCATTGATTTTCATTTGCCAAGGATTGATTTAGTGATATGTTGGGGAACGCTGGTTAGGAAAAAGGGCGCCTCGGAGGAATCAATTTGTTCATTGCTTACGGGACTATACAAATATCAAATCTCTGCTGTATGCCAAGGTGTTAGGAGGGGTGAATCGACTCCAAGCCCAACACCAAGGCACTGGGAACAAGTTTTTTTATGATCTCTTCTTTCTCCGGTCAAATACAAAATCTTGTTTTGAAACTGATTTGGAATTAGAGGAAATCTCCATTTTCTCAGCTAGGGTATCTTTGCACTCTAGGCATGTAAATCAAATCAATAGTTTCTATGCACAAATCTGAAATTGCATGCTTAAAATGGTAGGGAATGCATAAAAAAATCTTGTTATTGCATATTTCAAGATTGGGCAGTGTTGATTCCGCTCATGCCGTTTATTTTCTTGCTGTCATGTTTTCTGATTCTGATTTTTAAACTAGAAAGTTGTTATTGTGCCGGGACACCCTCAACTCATACCAACACCTTTATTACCCTTTGGATCTGAGCTCTGAACTTAACAACAATTGAAATCTGAACTTATAACTGTGCTGGTAACCTTGAAACTCAGCATTCAAGATCTTAAGTGACACTTATACTTTAATTCCTAGGAACATGCTTAAACTCAGCTGTCCATAAATAATTTTTCTTGCTATCTAAACCCTAAGATAGCCATTTACCTTTGCTTCCTAGTCATTTCTTAAGTTACTAATTCATTAAAGAGTAGCTTGCCATTTATTTCTAAATCCTCCTAGTTACTCTTCCTTGCTTAAGAGGTTATTTTTAAATCAACCTCAAGCCCTTTAGCATTCCCCCAAGGTGCCAGATTTGACCCCTTTGTTAAATCTTCTAAGCACCTTGTGTTAAACTAGCAGCAACAAGGAAGGTCTTCCTGCATGCATGTGTTCTTGCATTTAGAAGACTGAAATTAGGAAACCAGTTGTATTTAATTTACTTTTCCGAAGTTTACTTTGGAAAATAAATTAAAGTGATCTAAGTTAAATTTAGTGAAATACTAGTTAAAGTGAAAGTGAAATTAGGGTTTTCGCTTTACCTAAAGTTATAAAAGAGAGATCAATTGGTGGAGAGGACACAGTTGCATTTCGACAGAGACGGAAGAAGAAGTGTGAGAGAGAGAATTTTGGCGAAGAGATGGAGGAGCACTAACTCAGGAAGACAACCCTAACTTGCAGAGGAGAGAGATAGGAGACTTTGGCAGAGGTACACCATACAGCAACACCAACACTGTACAGCAACAAGCTTCCTTGGGAACCGTGCCATCTCACAGGTTTTTCTCAGTGATTTGTTGGGTGTTTCGATTTTTCCATCTCGGGCATAAATCGATTTTCTAATATTGTAAAAGCTCTGTATTTTCTTAATAAAAATATCCTCTCATACTGCTGCACTGGTTTTCCCATCTTGGGTTTTATCCGGGGGTTTCTACCCAAAAAGATTGTGTCGTTTCTATTGATGTGATTGATGTTGTAAATGGTTCTTAGTTTTATATTACGTTGCATACTGTAAAGAAGTTCATGTGTGGTTATTTCAGTTAAATTTAAATATACTGTTTTAGCCCTAGTTGTGCTTTAAAGGAAAATTTACATGGTATCAAAGCTCTAGTGAGTTAAAGCTGAGAGATTTGCAGCAGCAGTGATAGATTAGGGGAAGATCTATTTGAAGACACAAACCTAGATTGTAGATCTAGGGTTTGCAAGTACACTTTAGTATGGCCGTGCAGCTGAGAGTTGAGGATAGACTCTAGGGTGCTCAGAACTTTCCTACATAGAAAGAAAGGATCACAAGGATCCTGGACGTCAGTGATGCAGAGGAGCACATTGACTCCACTAAGGTTGCACCCACAGATCCGACAGATTTAGAAGCTTGGAAGAAGATTGATTCCAGAGCCATGTTGATTGTCATGGATGGAGTGAAGGACCAATTAGTCCCTCACCTTTCCGGTAAGAATACCGCTGCAAAGATATGGACAGTGTTATCACATATATATAGTAGTCGACCATATTCTATTTTTCAGATTCAGTACATTTTTCAGTCCGCTCCCCTACATATGAGATGCTGAGATGAGCTTTTATGTTGGATCATTACATATTTGATGGACTATAGTACTCTCCCATGCCAGGACTTGAGTCCCAGGACACTCAGATCTTAGAACTGATGTAGCCATTTAGCCATGTGCGAAGCAGTTAGCCGTGCCCAGATTTGCATCAGTGTTTTCTCAGATGTTGTTTCAGATGGATTATTTACATACTTATTACTCAGCTTGTATTATATTGTGTTATGGTTATTATTGCTCTTATACTCATTTTTGTGACATGTATTGGCATTTAGTGTCCTGATCTGGCGGTCATATAAATATGTGGACTTGGATATATTTATATTATGTATTGATGTCCCTACTCAGACCTAGAAGTTCTTGGTCTATACTCATTGGTTTTACCCTCCTTAGGGAGAATAGAGGTAGTCATTCCCACCATACTTTGGCTTGCTAGTGTTGGTTTCATCATTCATTGTCTCCACCCATCCATTACCTTCCAGTTGTGTTTTAGCCCGACTTACTACTTGACTTGTGGCATGGAGGACCTTTCCCCGCTAGAGCCTTTGTTGGACAAGCCTCCTTGTTTATTTGTGTCTCGGCTCTAAGTTGCCTAGGATGTGTTTGCTTACCTGAAACAAGTAACGCTGCCATCAATACAATGTATTTGGAAATGAAATGAATATCTTATGAAAAATCCCATTCATGAAAAGTAGTGTTTTTCAACATACGTGAATTCAAGGCTAGCCTAATGAAATTGGCTCTGAAAAATATTGCAATGAAATATCTTAAAACATTCATGAAAAGTAGTGTTTTTCAACATACATGAATGCATAAAGCCTAAATGATAAAAGTCCGTATAAAAATACGTGGACAAAGGCTATGGAAAATCAAAGGCCCAAAAAAGCAATGGTTCCTAAAAGTTATATCTAAAGATTGTTGGCCTTACTTGTATTGAGTTGGATTGTGAGCATTTGTCAAGGTGAGTAAGCACCTCTGAAGTAGTTCACCCATTTGTGAGGCACTGCCATCCCCTTTGTTGTTGTTTGTCCGACATATGGCTATAGCGAGTATCCCCTTTCCATATCCAAAGTGTCACAGTGTTGAGTTGGCAGTCATCCTTGTCCTAGCCTTATGAATTTTAGCCTTCAACCTTCACTAGCAAATTGATTACAACTATGAAGTGAGTATAGTCTTGAAAGTCGAGTCCAAGTTATAATTAATAAATGAAACCTTGTATATGTATTTGGTTGATGTACCGCCAGTGAGGTGATTGCTACTTGTTATGATTGTTACTTAAATGATTTGTAGAGCCTGTCTTAACTTTTTAACACTTGTAGCAGATAAATGTTAGGCTGAGCTATATTATTTGGTATCTGGTCATTTACAGGTTATTATTTTGTCTGTTGGATATTATGGATGATCATGCAGAGACCTGGAGAGGGTATGAGTATATACCTTAGATGGATTTGGACTCTCTGAGTCCAGTGAGACAACTTGTTTTCAGTTCCGGGAACTTACAGAGATGTTCTAGCTCATTTTACCCTTTTGGTGTAGTTTTGCTTCTCCGGATGATGAATCTGAGCAGGTAGATGATTTTGTTGGATCTCCTAGGGCGTTGTATGGGGCATAGGGGGTCCAACCACTTAACTGTACCATAGTACCCCCCTCCCAGAGAGCCTAGTGGGCTCAATTGGATAACGCAGGAACCCTAGGAGGTTGTTTTGGGCATATCACGTTTCCCGAGGCAGATTAAAAAATAATTAAATGGCTACTGAAGAATTCGATTTGAGCTACTGAGGCAAGGAAATGGCATGGGATGAGTTCTAATGATGAGAGTGATGTGTTTCTCCCCTTCGCCAGCAATTGCAGCACCTGGATGGGCCCACATCTATGTTTCAGGCATTTTATATTATTTTCTGGAACTTTTGGAGGCTCACGATTTGCTCAAGGAGGCACAATTTCACAGTCTAAAAATTATATTATTTTAATTGTGCCATGGGGACACCCAAAGGGAGTTAGTCAACACTCCATGGACCCACCATGTGCTTCATTTATTTCTTGTTGAGTGGGATCCTCTCTCTTTGGGTGATTTGATCCACTTTACATTATATTGTTATATTGATCCATGTATTGTATGTTGAGCTCATCTCAACCATTGATTAAACATTTGTATCTTTTAATCTTAGCCACTCATTTGAAAAGTGATTATGATTTTGGTTCTCTCTTTCCTATTTAAAGGAGAGAGCTTCTCATTTGTAAGGGGTCTTTGGCTCTTAGATTTGAATAATAGAAAAACTTTTCTTGTGGAAATTATTGGATCTCCTTTGCATCTGGTGTTCTTAGATGGTGATTGGAAAGTCATTTGCTTCTTAGCATTCGGGAAATTTTTGTGAGATCTATATCTTTTCGGGAATCATTGTCTTGTCTACAAGAGGGCGACTTCAGCTTGCACGTTTTTGTAAGGGCTCCTCAACTCGCTTGGATTGGCTTCACTCGTATCAGGGGGTTTTCATTAATGTCATTGTGATCTATGATTTCTTCTTGCTATTTTCTCTGTAGCATTTTTTTTCTTCTCATGATGCAACAAATCTGATATGGTTGACATTTGTTGTGTAGGAGAAGGGCGCATTGCCTTCTTGGGGCAAAATGTTGGACATAGAACTCACTCGAAGCTTCTCAAATTGATCGGGACAACAGGGATCATTATCATCAAGGCATCTACAAGGTTTTCCAGGTAAGAACCACAGGTTAGTATTCTTCTTCCAAATCTCAATCCATTGGCATTTGTCTTCTTCAATTTTCACCTTAAAAAACCTAAATAATAAAAAACCAAAAATATTAAAAAATCAGACCGCTTGATCTCGGGGCAAACCATTTCTGGGTTTCATAGATCGGGTCTTTCCCTAAAGGAATCACCCTCAACGCTGAGCTAGAAGTAGCTGGTTTTCCCTAGATCTGAAAAACTAACCTCCTAGCCCTAGCGCTATCCTCCATGTTGCCAGTTCCTCCCATGATCTGACTTTTTTTGGCAAACTGCTTTCTTGGGTTTGTAGATCGGGTTAAATCCCAGGCATATCTACTCCAACGCTGGTCAGAAAGTGATTCCATTGCCCTAGATCTGAAAGGCACTGATCTCCAACCCTAGCGCTTCCCCCTCTTTGGCCTTTTTTTCCTGTGTTCTGACCATTTCTTGGTGACTCGGGTGCTCTGACATCGTCATATCTTCCTTCGAGTCTATTCATCGGTACTAGATAGCCCCAATCCCATTCTCACCTCTTTTGCATTGGTCACGTTTCCTAAGGTAGTTGATATCTTGACCTGTTGCTAGTACCTTAACCCCGGTTCTAGTATTTACTTCATAGGTCACTTGTGTCCCAACTTGGATCAAACCTAATACTTCCTAAGCCCTAATCCAAAGTCTTGGTTCACCTAGTGACGTCATTTATAGATCTAGGGTTTCCACTTACCTTACACCTTACGTACCTTAAGTCCATTTGATTTGATCTGGTGTGTAGGTCTGATCTCTCCTGTCGGGAGTAGATCTGGGTCTCCCCCATTGTTGTCTTGGGCTAAGATAACATAAAGCGAAGACTGCCTCGATTGGCATGACAACCATCCATTTGGGAGTCGAGGCAATCTTGGTTCCACCTCCGTAGTTGCTTGTCCCTCTACCGTCCATCCTGGATCCACCTCACATAGGCAACTACAAGGTTGGTGATAACAGACAACTTAGAAGAGTCTGTACCAAAGCAAGAACGAGAACTAGAAGATGGTGCTGCAAGAGAGGATGCGCACCACCAAGATGGCCAAGGGAGAAGGAATGGTGCCTTATCTCATGAGGCTCACACAGATCAGGGATGATCTTGGAGCTGTTGGCTTTAAGACAGTGGATGAGGAGCTAGTTTGGATAGCCCTCAATGGCTTTTCTAAGCCATGGGACACCTTTGTCAAAGGTGTTGTGTCTAGGGACAAGCTCCCTGATTCGTAGAGACTATGGGATGACTTTGTGCAGGAGGAGACCCGCATGGGTCAAGGATCAGGCTCATCCAGCAGTGCCCCACAGATTGTGGATGAGGAGACTCTAACCCTTACAGGGAAGAACAAGGGTAAGGAAAGAGGAAGAAGGATGGTAAGAAGAACCTTGGCGTGTCAAAGGTCAAGTGTTTTATCTGCCAGAAGCAGGGACACTTTGCGTCCCAGTTACTTGACATGAAGAAGAAGAGTAACACTCAGATGGCTGGATCTACAAAGGTGGATGCGTTTAGTAGGAACTTCGATGAGGAGTTTTGCTTGATAGCTTGCATGGCAAGCACCACAAGGAGCAGTATGTGGTACATCGATAGTGGAGCATCTAGTCACATGATTGGACAGAAGAGATTCTTCAGGGACATGCAGGAGGGTGGACCAGGGATCCATGTTGAGTTGGGTAATGATGCACGGTATCAGGCGCAAGGAGTTGGCACTGTTTTGTTTCAGAGGGAGTCTGGCAAACCCCTCAGTTTTGCTGATGTGTTATATGTTCTAGGATTGACCAAGAACCTCATATCAGTCTCCACTCAAGAGGACAAGGGATATTAGGTGAGGTTCTGAGACCATAGAGTGTATATCAGGCCCAAGGTGTCAGATAGCAGCTTGGATTAGGTGATTGGCACAAGGAGCGAGAAAGTGTATAGACTACACTTTGAGCTTGCAAAGGCTCTAGTTAGCAGCAACAACAACAATCAGGGTGAGTTGTGGCATAGGAGGATGACACACTTACACCATAGAGCATTGAGGCACTTGAGACAGGCAATCATTGAAGTTCCTCAGGCACAGGAGGAGAAGCATAACCACTGCAAGGGTTGTGCTCTGGGGAAGAACATCAGGAAGCCTTTCCCACAGAGTGAGCACAAGTCTAAGGATCCCTTGGACTTGGTGCATTCATGTGTATGCGGACCTATGAGTGTCCATTTTTTCAATGGTTACAGTTACTGCGTAACCTTCATTGATGACTATTCCAGGAAAACTTGGATCTATGTCCCGAAGGCCAAGTCAGAGGTATTTGAGAGGTTTCAAGAGTTCAAGAATCTCGTGGAGAACCAAACAAGAAAGAAGATTCGGGTGTTGAGGACAGACAACAGGGGTGAGTACACTTCCAATGAGTTCTTGGAGTATTGTTTGGCAAAGGGGATCAAGATGGAGCACACTGTGCCCCATACCCCATAGCAAAATGGAGTTGCAAAGTGGAAGAACAAGACTATGGTAGATCCAGCAAAGGCCATGCTATTTGATCAGGGATTACCACTATTCCTTTGGGTCAAGGCATACATGACTGCAGTTTACATTCAGAACAGGTGTCCCCACACAACTTTGGGGAGGAAGACACCAGAGGAGGTCTTCAGAGGCACTCGGCCGGATGTGACTCACATTCGCATATTTGGCAGTGTCTGTTATTGTCATGTTCATGCTGACACTAGGAAGAAGCTGGACCCTTCTAGAGAAAAGGGGTTACTTGTTGGTTATAGCGAGACTTCAAAGGCATATAGAGTTTACATTCTTGCTTGCAAGAGGATCATTGTGAGCAAGGATGTCTAGTTCGATGAGGACAGGGCCTTGCGGAGATCTATGGATTCACCAGCAGAGCAACAGCCAGCACAAGACACAGGGATCAAGTTGGAGGAGCCAGATGCATAGGTACAAACACAGGGCACAGGCTCTGGTAGTCAGAGGGAGTTAGGTGGATAGGATCCTCCTATCTTTGACGGGGAGGATGAGTTGCAGCAAGAGACAAACATCTAGTAGCTGCAACAGGTAGACACTAGGCCAAGGCCTAAGTGGTTCAGGTCCACAGTACAGGATTCTAGGTAGGTTGATCTTCCACAGACATCTTTCCGACAGAGTGTACCACCAGAGAGCCTCAGTTATATGGCATTGATGACAAAGTTGATTAACTCTGAACCTTCCAGTTTTGAGGAGGCTGCACAACATGACGTGTGGAAGGAGGTCATGTTTGAGGAGTATGACTCAATCATGAAGAACCGGGTATGGGAGCTTGTGTCGAGACCTAAAGGCAAGAAGGTGGTAGAATCCATGTGGATCTACAAGGTGAAGCATATAGCAGACGGAAGCATGGAGAAGTACAAGGCGCACTTCGTGGCTAAGGAGTTTTCACAGAAGGAGGGTATTGACTATGAGGAGACCTTCGCCCCAGTTTTTAGGTATTCTTCCATTCAGACCATTATCTCTTTAGCAACAAAGATGGGTTGGCGAGTCCATCAGACGGACGTCAAGACTGCCTTCCTCAACGAAGTGATAGAGGAGGAGGTATATATTGAGCAGCCAGAGGGGTTTGATGTGGAGAATAGGGAAACACGTGTATGCAGGATGCATAGAGCTCTTTATGGGCTCAAGCAAGCACCTTGAGCATGGTACTCGAGGATAGGCAACTATCTACAGATGATGGGATTTCAGCGGAGTGAGGCTGACCAGAACCTGTACTTCTTGACAGGTGAGGTGCCTCTTATACTAGTCCTATATGTGGGTGATCTCTTTCTTACAAGAGATGAGAGATTGATTGGAGACTGCAAGTCCAACCTTGCAGTGGAGTTTGAGATGAAAGACCTTGGGTTGATGCATTACTTTCTGGGCTTGGAAGTTTGGCAGAGAGATGGATGCTTCTTCATTGAACAGGGGAAGTATGCAGTAGAGATCTTAAAGAGATTCAGGATGGAGGACTGCAAGCCTATGGCCATACCTATAGTTTCCAACTGAACGAAGATTGATGCATCAGGGTTAGACGGATTTGATCTTACATTGTATCGTCAACTTATCGAATCACTTATGTATCTGGTCAACACACAGCCAGACATCAACTTTGCAGTCAACCCTTTGAGTCAGTTCATGGTGGACCCTTGGAGAGTGCATTGGATGGCTGCAAAGCTCATACTTCGCTACATCAGAGGTACTATGGAGTATAGATTGGTTTAAGAGCGTAGGGGGAGTGTACAGTTAGTAGGTTTCACAGATGTTGTTGGGCATGATGTGTAGAGGACATGAAGAGTACTTCAAGTTGTTTCAGCATTGGGTCAAGGCTTGTCTCTTGGTTCAGCAGGAAGTAGAAGTTAGTTGCATTGAGCTCGACAAAGGCTGAGTACATGGCAGCCAACATGGCTGCTTGTGAGCGTATGTGGCTAAGGAAGTTACTTTCAGGGTTGTTCGAGTGTGAGCTAGAGACTGCAGTATTTAACTATGACAATCAAAGTGGCATCAAGCTATTTGAGAATCAAGTGTTCCATGACTGGAGCTAACACAGACATCAGGTACCACTTCTTGAGAGATTGTGTTCAGAGAGCAACCATTCGGTTGGAGTACATATAGACAGATGAGCAGGTGGTAGACATTTTCACCAAGGCACTTTGCAGACAGAGTTTTGTGAAGTTTAGGGATAAGGTGGGGTTTGCTACTGAATCCCTTCCATGTTGAGAGGGAGTGTTAAACTAGTAGCAACAATGAAGGTCTTCCTGCATGCATGTGTTTTTGCATGCAGAAGACTTAAATTAGGAAACCAATTGTATTTAATTTACTTTTCCCAAGTTTACTTGGAAAATAAATTAAAGTGATCTAAATTAACTTTAGTGAAACACTAGTTAAAGTGAAAGTGAAATTAGGGTTTTCGCTTTACCTAAAGTTATAAAAGAGAGATCAATTGGTGGAGAGGAAACAATTGCATTTCGACAAAGATGGAGGAAGAAGTGTGAGAGAGAGAATTTTGGCGAAGAGGATGGAGGAGCACTAACTCAAGAAGACAACCCTAAATTATAGAGGAGAGAGACATGAGACTTTGGCGGAGGTACACCATACAACAACAACATCATCACCGTACAACCGTACATCAACAAGATGCCTTGGGAACCGTCCCATCTCACAGGTTTTTCTTAGTGATTTGTTGGGTGTTTCGATTTTCCATCTAGGGCATAAATCAATTTTCTGATATTGTAAAAGCTCTGTATTTTCTTAATAAAAATATCATCTTATACTGTTGCACAGGTTTTCCCATCTTGGGTTTTGTCCGGGGGTTTCTACCCATAAAGATTGTGTCCTTTCTATTGATGTGATTGATGTTGTAAATGGTTCTGAGTTTTATATTTCGCTACATACTTTAAAGAAGTTCATGTGTGGTTATTTCAGTTAAATTTAAATATATTGTTTTATACCTAGTTGTGCTTTAAAGGAAAATTTACACCTTTCATAGAAATCGGTCTTGTGAGTATTGTGGGAAAGCTAGTCTTCACTAGCAAGTTCCCGAAAAAACTTGACTAGTGCCACTTTCCATGGTTTGTCCAAGTCTACCTTGGTTGATTTGGGAGGCCTAAAGAGAGAGGACCTTACCCCCATGACACTTAGGGGTATTGTCTTGAGGTTCCACCAGGTTAGCAATCGTTTAATCCTTGCAATCTCAACAAGGTTGCTAGGTTGTTTGACAATAGTTCCTGTTATCACACAAAGTGTAGCTACCCACTGAAGGTATCCTATCCGGGATAGTAGAAGTAAGGTAGCTAACCGGTGACACCGCAAGGGCCTCGTCCACTACGAATGTAGGGTAGTTCTCACACCAGGAGGTCTCTTGCCACTTTAGATCAACCTTGAAAATGATCAAGGAGGAGACTCTACTAGCCTATGAGGGCTAGCGAACCTACTCAAGACACTCTAAGGCGTTTGCAATGAGTGCAAGAGGTGAATAATGAGTACGTAAATCTAGATCTAGGGAATAGATGCGGTAGGCAAGGTTAAAGTCAAGTTGGGGAGGCTTAAGACAATGAAAATTTCCCAACTTGATAAGAAATGTACCATAGAGAGTTTAAGAATGTAGAACTAGATAAAATATGTTATCACACAAAGTGTAGCTACCCATTGGAGGTATCCTATCTGGGACGGTAGAGGTAAGGTAGCTAATCGGTGACACCGCAAAGGAGAAGGGTAGTTGTCACACCGAACGGGATCTTGTCACTTTAGATCAATCCCGAAAATGATCAAGGGGGAGACCCTACTAGCCTATGAGGGCTAGAGAACCTACTCAAGACACTCTAAGGGGTTTGCAATGAGTGAAAGAGGTGAATAATGAGTAAGTAAATCTAGATCTAGGGAATGAATGTGGTAGGTGAGGTTAAAGCCAAGTCGGGGAGGCTTAAGATAATGAAAATTTCCCAACATGATAAGAAATTGTACCACAAAGAGTTTAAGGATGTAGATCTAGATAGATCTAGTCTAAATAATGAAAACCCTAATGAGATCCACCTAAGGTTTATGCAATAATGAACAAACTGACCCCAAAAGAGTAGATCGGGACAAGAAATGACTAGATTTGGAGGGTTGAAGGATAGATTTGTGGATTTGGAGTGGGTCCAAGCATACCCAACTGATAGATCTGAATATTTGACCACCCACCCAAGGAGGGCGCCCCACCTAGAGTAGACTAGTCACTAGTGCTAGATCCCAGGGCAAATGGAGTCATATTTCAACAAAACTTGAGATCTAGGGTTTGATTGATTATCTCTAAGTGGGTTTGATCGCTGTCATCAAATAAGCATCCGATCTATCAAATCTACAAAACTAGGGTTTTAACAATGAGGGTTTTGATGGACAATTGGATAAAAATATTGAAAATGATACTAATCTTGTAGACCGTACCTAAAAATACTTGCGTTTGCCTTACTCGTCAATGATCCTTCCACTCAGTTACAATTCCAAACAAGATCCAATAGCTTCCAGTGTGAAACGTGTTGCTCCAAATAAGGTAAAGCCCCCCCTCCACTTGCAAATCCAAACTACCGAAGTGAGATTCGATTCAAAATAAAGAAGATCTATGCATGTCATCTAAAAGACAAAAAATCAATGCACAAAAGACAACTGGTCACTCCTCGAAGATGAAACGATTGGCCTGAAAGATGATGCAAGACGTCTTAGCAATCTCCTTCAACCAAATAGCTACCGTGCAAAAGTTTAGTATGACCTCCACAAAATATAGATCGAAAGCATAAAAGATCCACTGGAATGTCTAAGCAAAATGCATAACAATCACAAGCAAGTGCATTCACAAAGCTTCCAAGATTCTCCAAGAATTTTTCTTGTATTCAATATTCTTAGAGCCAAAAGTCGCTTTTACAATGAGAGAGCATCTCAATATATAGATCTCTCCGATATACAAAACTTAGATCCAAAAAGATCAAGGGCCAAGATCAACAGATACAATCACTCTAATCAACAACTAAGATGAGCCAGATAACTAATACATGGATCCACTTGTTACCAACTTTTTGTACCATAGTTGGGTTACCTGAGGATCCGCCGGTTGACAGACATGTTCAATGTCTGATTCTAGTGTATCAGTTGATCCGTCTTCGTGTCTAGCAAATATTGGCTAGTCAGTTTTTCATTTGAGTAATTTTGACCATGGCCTTGCGGGGTTTGTAGTAAAATGTGCTAGTAGGGTTTTTTGATTGGTTTGGTCTCCTGAGACGTAGAATCTCAACTAAGGTATTCTAGGGAGTTTTTTGCCCTTGACAATTATGCTTTGCCTATAGCCAAGTATAATTGACGAGGTTTTCTCCTGCTTCCTCCAAAGCTGGAATGCCCGATTTTGAATTCTGGGCCTTGGGGGGTTATTAGAGCCCAGCTGAGTGTTTATAAACCTACTAGGCATTGTTAGAGTAGAGCATGGTCTTGTCCTAAGTCAATAGGACCTTTAAAAAAAAAATTAATTTTTTTTTTGAACGGGTTAAATTTTTTTTTTTTAATTTTTTAATTTTTAATTATTTCTCTAAGTTTTTATGGTTAATTTTTCCATAAATTAAATGGAAAAAACCCGTTTGTAATAAGTCGGTCATCCGGACCCCGAATTCAGTGATTGAAGGCTCTAACCTTAAGCCAAAAATCATTCTTGATCGACCAGCCAATCAAATCCAACTTTTGGATCATCAATCGGACACATAACCCCCTTTTTCTCAAAAAAGTCATTTTCGAGGAAAAAAATGATTATTTATTAAAAAATGATTATTTTGGAGAAAATTGAAATTCTCCAAATTACTCCAAATTCAGCGAAATAAAAGGCTAAATGACATCTCATTGGGCATTAATGAGCATTGGAGTTAATGGAAAATAGTTTCAGTCAACATTCAGTGAGATAATTGGCACCTTCACTTAGCAATTGCGCCTCCTTCAGCTAAGCTCACGTGTGGGATGAGGTGGAGAGCATTCATTTGACTGGTGTTTTGATCGAGGCGGAACAGAAGCTTGCACTAATGATCACTGGGTAGTGGCTCCTCCATACCTAGCATATGTGGTTTCCAGACCTAGCAGGTGGCTCTCCTATGCAGACTCATGCCTCCTTCATTAGCTCACGCCCCTCTCTCTTGGATGAATGCGCCCTCACATGTGTGGCTCCTTCTGGGCATGGTTTTCAGTGGCTAGGGTTGGAGTGGGGGCGCCTTGCCTAGGTGGAGGCCTCCCCTCACTCCCAGCTCTTCATTTTAGGTCTGGGCTCTCAGTTATGTGACCGATCCGGTTAGGTTATGTGATTTGGTTTTAGGGTTTTAGCACTCTCTCATTGTATAAATAGAGGCTCTTTCAGCTCTATTGGGATGGGATATTTTGCATAGAAGCTCTGGAGAATTTTCATTGTAACATTTTGCTTAAGGTTTAATAAAGTTTATGACTTTGGAGGTCAATGCGCAAGCTTTTTGTTGGTCATGATTCACCTTGCTGGGTGATACCTTTCTTTGCACCCTTCTCTCTTAATTCTTAAGCATTTGATTATATAATTGTTGAAGGCTAACAATCTAGCACTATATTTTATAATACATGCTTTTCTCTTGAAGTTGTGTTGCTTTCAGGTGTTATTCGATATACAGGGGCTCTTTCATGGTTGACATTCATTCTGCAAGTTCCGCAAGAAGTCATTCTCTTTCAGGAAGATCGAGAAGCACAATTTCTTTGCCTCATCCATCATCAAACAAAATAAATCTTTCCGGTCACTTTTTCCAGGTTTAATCTAAGTTTTTCTTGTCTCCATTATTTCCATGTATCTCATGTTTGTTTTGACTTGAGAAAGTAGCTTGGGATTTGATCCCAAGTGCCACATAATTTTGTGGCTACTTCTCTTTCCCCATTAGCATCCTTGCGTACATCCAGCTAGTCTGGACGGTTTCGAGACTAGTGCTTCTAGTGATCACCTTATTCGGAGGTTGATCCCGCCTTTTGTTTGTTATTGAGTGATTTCTCCCCCTTCTTCTAGGTTGGATTTGGCCTCCTTCCACCTTGTTGTGTGTTTTTTCTTCCTAGTTTTGTTCGCTGCCCTCTTTTTGCTTTTTTATGACAGCCATCTTTATCTTAGTTCGCTGCCCCGTTTTCACTATTTTTTGCAGCTCCTTAATTGTCTAGTACAATGTCCTCTTTTTGCATTTTTATGACAGCCATCTTCCTCTTCTTTCGCTGCCCTGTTTTCACTATTTTTTGCAGTTCTTTGGTTGTATAGTTCGCTGCCCTATTCTTCCATTCTTTTGCTTTCAATTTCCTGTTTGTCTTCCTCCCTTTCTCCCCTCCTTTCTCCTTTGTTTCAGCCTTCTTTTGCCTCATCTCTTTTGCTCTTTTCCATCTTCTTCTTTTGCCCTTCTTGCAAGTTTGAAGAAAGGTTTTTAAATAAAAGTAAATCACTCTCCTTTTTACACAAGATTCAAAAAAGAAGTTTCATGCTTTATTTCAAAAGTCTTTTCAAAGGTTGAAATTCCTAAAGGCACATTGTAAATCTTAATAAAGTTTATCTTTTGTTTGAGTGGGGTTTTTAAGTCCCCACTCTCAACCTCCCCCATTTGGGGAGGTTTGTGGTGTCCTTATCTTCTTATGTGCCTAGATTAGATGTGCTTTTGCTTATAGTACTTGCATTACTTTTCTTAGAATACTAATTGTTAAATTAGCCCATTTGATTCATTACTAAGTTGATTGCATAATTATATGATCAATTGCCCATGGCTTAATATAATTGTTATCACTGAATGCTTAATTGATGTCTAGAATTTAAATCTATCCTTTTATCTCTTGTTGCAACGTGGATTGCTTTTTTAATCTTGTGTCATATTCATAATAAGTAAAACACCTTCGAATTATAATAACTCCTAAAAAACACCCATCTGCATCCGCAACCTTCAAAAAACACTTTAACAACTTAAGAGCCGTAGAAAACTCTTTTGTAGGGACTACCCCCCTTGGCTTCGTTAGGAGTTAGCTTAAACGGAGGAGCTAGGAGTAAGTGACAGTACCTGGCTCTGTGCTTTCCCCCAAGGTCACACCTCTCCCACTTTCCTAAGTGAGGAGACATCTTTCAATTGATTTCTGCTGCTGGTGTGCAATCGGCGAACAACACCACTCAACTACTAGAAGGGGGCGCACCCATTAAAAATGCCCAAGGAGGGGCGCACCACATAAAAAAGGTATAAAATATGAGAATAACACATGGTGGGGCTAGGAGGTTATACAAATATTTCACTAGCATGGCCCCATGGCACAAATAACAAGGTATAATCATCAATCATAACATGGAGTGATCAAAATCACTAGGACGACCCCCTCAAAATACATCAAAACGCCCTCAAAGTGGAGAATGCTAGGACGTGTGGACCCCATGAAGAGTGAAGCTGATGTCGGGTGATGAAGGTGACTCAACACTGTGTATTGGACCAATTGCATGCCATTTCCTTGCCTCAATTACCGAAATTGATTTCTTTATTAGCCATTTTCATCATCAAAATACTGCCTCGAGAACATAAAACTGCTCATATCTCATTAGTGGCTGAACCTGGACGTCAACTAATTGCCGAAATGGGCTTTGCATCATAGCAATATGGTACAAACGACTGGCTACACCCTATGTTTCCCTTCGGTTCCCTAGGAGAACTCACCATCAACTAAAAAACATTTTATTTTGATTTTTCAGGGCCAAACTCCTGCAAAATGCTAAAATGATCCATATTGCATCTGTAAGTGCCTGCAACTGAAAACTGGCTACATCAATGAACTCAAAATGTCCAAATCTACTGGGAATGAGTACCCATACTCTATATGTCCATAAACAATGTACGTCAGAGGCCCCATCCATGTCAGAACAATAATAATAATAAAGCCTTTAAATGTTGATAATCATGAAAACAACACAAGCCATCATAATAAATCATCATCTGAAGCATGAATATGTCTAATGGACATTGATAGACGGCAAATAATCATCATCTACACTCATCAACCAAAACTCATCTCGGACCCTGTTGCTGGCTTGGTCAAACTGGGTTGACCAGGTCAAAATTGATCAAATAATGAACCAAATGCTAAACTCTGATACTGTAAAGTACAAAAATGGATTTGCATGCTCAATTATCTATGTTAACAATAAGATTCAAGTACAAGTAGCTTCTATTGGCGATTATACGCACAATATATATATATATATATATATATATATATATATATATATATATATATATCAAAGTAATCAACTGCTCTAAACAAGTACCTCCAGTGCATACTCATTTATCGATTTGGCCATTTTGCTAGTCAAGGGTGAAGGTGAATAAAACAAGGTAAGGCCAAGGAATGACTTGATACTTGACACTGTAAGAATCTAAGCTGAAGGAAAAGGGGATCCAGACAACACATAAGCTGGACTAGGTGAACAATAGGGAATGGCGGTGTCTCACAAATTGGTGGAATAATGAGAAGGCTCCACTAAACTCTAGACAAGCAACCTTTTTTAAGCATTTTATTTGCACAACAAAGGACACTAGTTAACCTACAAAGGAAGGTGCCCTGGAAAGTCTTCTGGGCTTCTCACCCTGTTTTCCTATATGGGAAAATGAGCCGTACATTATACAATGAATGTGTGCTCATCCTTGCCCGCCACCATCCATAGGTGCGATGGAGTGACCACCCTGTTTCCCTTTGGGGGCAAACGACCTCACAACATACAAAGGATTAGTGCTCATCTCTTGGCAACTGGCTGACTTTATATTTTATTTGCAACAATGTTTAACAACACTTTTATTTTGTTGGCTAGGCATCCTTTTAGAATAAGCATTTAAGTTCCGATGCCTTAGCGTCTGAAGACACTTTTGTGGTAAGACTACTTTTGTTCAAGACCTAGAGGAAGGCCATCTTTGTGATAAGAATCACACAAACCATCATCGAGACAAAATTTCAACATGGAGACCTATTCCAACAAAGAGGTGAAGGTGGGGGAAATCCTAGATGTCACTAGTCAAGTTACAAGTCAAGGTAAAACATAAAGAAGGGAAGGCCACAGATGGATCGAGCCAAGGCTAGCAAGCTGTGTCCTCTAAAGGGAAATGACCAAATCCATACTGCAAGTAGGGCAAGACCAATGAGTATACAAATGAATCTGTTAGATATAACAACTAGATCACTTATACTTTAGATTCTAGTAAGAATAATAGAATATCGCCAACATACAACCACTATTAACCAAGTATCACTACTAAAATAGACAATAGAGCAAAAACAAAATCCATATGTACAAATCCATATATCACTTGGGTCATATACCTGCATCCAATCTGAACAATCTGAAAGGCACTGAAACACCACTGCTGCTGTACATCATGGGCACTGTCATAACTCTGCTCTGAGTCATGAAAACGGCTAACTCAGTCATCAAATCCGGGGTCATGAGGCTCAGTCATGGCATGGAAATAATCAAACTGAAAGTTCTGGATCCACTAGAAGAGAGTGATCATCAACTGGAAGCTCATCATCTGTTGATCTCAAAGTAAAGGACGTTGAGCATAGTTGTCATTGATGACAAGTCATTAATGACAAAGGCTGTGGTTGTTGATGGTTGTTGACGACATGGCAAACTCAATGAATGACTATGACAAAGGCTTAATGACAAAGACAAAGACTTGGGTCTTGGAACCCTACACATGGTTGAGATGCCCTTACAAGTGTCCTTACACCCTTGCACATGATGGAGCTTGGCATATACACCCTTTGTGATGATATGCATCCTTGGACATTCCTTGTAGTCATGATGGACCTTGACATTTGTATTTGACTGTCACAAATGTACTTGTGTTTGATCTGAAGGTAACTTGAATCCTTTACGTCATGTTAAAGCTCTTTGGTATCCATGGATATCCTCGTGTATTTGAGATGGTGGTAACTTGGTGGAAGAAGCTTGCATGCGTATAAGATATCCTTATGCCTTTGTTGTTGTATTGAAGTTCAATGGTGAGCCCTTAGACATGGTATTGATGATGTGGAGAATCTATTGGAGAAATGCAAGTGAAGGTTGGGGTCATGGAACCCTTGAATATGGGGTTCTTGATGCCATTGATGAAAGTTCAACTTTGAAGAAGCCCTTGTTATTGATGACATGCTCAAAAAGCTCATGCTTGATGACCCTTCGGAGTTTGGCTTCTATGATGAGGTCCTTGAGTCAATGATGATGTCTTTAAAGGTTGAAAAATATCATATTACTTGGGTTCCTTGATACTCTTGTGCTATGATGGCAGCCTAGTCAAAAGGAGTAATATATTGACGTGGCAGTGATGGTTTGAAGCTCTTGCTTAATACACTAATGGTTGTATGTCACAAGTTAACCAAATGACCCATGCTGTGGTCATTTGCTAAAAATGATATGCTTAAAGATGATGAAAACTTTCTACAAGGTCAGCCCAGCCTAAATGAGAAGAATAGTTAATAAAAAGATTAAATAAAATAAAATTGAAGTGGTGAAGTGGCACTCAAGGTCGAACCAGTCCATAAAGGGAATTAAAACATAAAATTTATTATACATTAACTTTTGCAAGGTCGGCTCCATAAAATACCCTTAAAATATTTTTAAAATTAAAAATTAATTTAAAGGCAGGTCGGCTCACTGAATTTATGGAAAATGTTTATAAATATGAGGCTAACCGCCTCATTTATGATCATCCAAAAAGTCTGATTTAGCTCTTGTTGTCGCCTAATTCGCACCTCGGGTAACGTGGCAGAAATCTTCAAGCCACTGGGTGCGACCTTGGGGGCAAGCTAGAGCCAAGTGTTGTCACCTGATACTCATCTCCTCCGTCCAAGCCAACTCCTAGCGAAGCCAAGGGGGGTGGACCCTAATGATAAAATCTAGGGTTTCTACTCTACGAGAGAAATAATTAATTCTAGGAGTTTTAATATGAAATGGATGAAATTAAAGATTACCAATCATTGCCAACAAGAGTAACCTTAGCAACACTTTAACTCAAATTAGATACACAATATTCAATGACACATTGCAAGATTAACTTATGCAAAAAGAACAGAATAGACCAGTGTCGAAATGAAAAGAGTGCTTGCAAATGTGGGTTGCTAGTGTAGTCTCAGTGAAAGTATTGTAGTGTCTTGGTTGGTAAATTTTAGATTATTAAATGAATTGATTTAGGAATGGGTAAATTGTGGGTTTGGCCCAACAAGTCAAGTTCCTTCGAACTGAGTGCTAAAGCGGTAATACCAAGTGTCCAACGGGGTGAGGATGAACCTGCTTGGAGTAGCCCCCTGACTCTGTAGTGATTACCCTTTGCAACCTCCCGAGTTCTCGAGAAAATCACTTGTGTGGATTTTCCTATTAAATCGAGTAACTCGTATCCCTTTATGATACAACCAACTGATGTAGTGGTGTAGAGCATACAGGGAAGGAGTCTTAGTTTATTTTATTAGAGACGTAATAGTGAGTTGCTTAGATGACGACTGAAGAGTGTCTTTCACCTTTCGGGTACTCGGGAAAACAACGGTCGGATTGATTTAAACTCAACAGTGCAAAAAAAAAAAATTGAAGCTTTTTTAATTACTACACTGCTCAAATCTTTTCCCTTATGGTACTTTGGTATAGTGCAGTGGGTAATTATTCAGATTACTCTTGCAAAACTTAAATAAAGCATGAAATTGATAAAGAAAAACAACTACGTTAACAACATATAAAGAAGATAGAAAAATGACACCGACACAAAACCCCCCGGGGGGGATGGGGACCGAGCTCTAATGAGCCTACTCAAACTTTATTTTGCTTTTACAATGAGGCGGAAGAAAGTGCACTTTGGTCCTCAAATTGGGATCCAAAGGCTTACAACTTATTGGAAAAATGATTTTTATGCAAGGGGGAGCTCCGTTGGTCTTCTTTTTGCTTGATTTTGCGAAAATTCGCCAGAGTTTCCTCCTCTTTTATCTTAAATCTGCAAAAACAGCCAACAAACATTAATAGAATATGCCCAAAAACACTTTAAGAGTGCTTTGGGAAAACTACCAAAGTCTGCCGAAATTTTTTTAAGTAAAAAGTTGAAATGAACTAAGTAGAAGCAACTGAAAAAATGAGCTAGAAAGCTATTTTTTCAGGGTCTTCGTTTGTTTCATAAGGAAAACAAACAAATTAGAGCACTTAGATGCTAGATCTGAAACTTAAACTTGGCAGTCAATCTTACTAATCAAGACTTTAAATTTTGTAAATGCAGATGACTTGAAGCAAGAAGAACTCGGTAATGTAGATCTATACTAGAAAATTATTCTTTTTCAACTTTAGCTAGATCTAATCATGAAAAGTAATTACGATCTAGGTATGAGAATGAACTTGAAACCTTAGATCTGCAACTGCTTTTCGAATAAAGGACAAAAATAATTTTTTAAACAAATTTGAGAAGGAGAGGGGAAGTTTAGAGAACAAGATGATCCTTGAGGCTTTGATTGTGGGGCACCAAGGGACTTTATCTGTAAACAAAAAAATGTCAGAATGAGAAAGATCAAACACGATCCTCTCTCTATCTCCAGCTAAGATAACTTGCACTTCACACAACTCAACAAACAAGATCAAATCCAGCAGCATATACACTTAGAGATCAAAATATGAAAATGTCCATAAACAAATGAAAATATTCAATTTCACATCTCTAAACATTCATACTGAATAAAATGAAGTAGTAAACAAACAACTTCATTCACCTTGCAAAACTGATACCAGTCCTTCAAGCAAGCTAGATCTGGAAATTGGAAGCAAAATGGATCCGACAAGTATTATCTCAACAAAGCACAATGAAAATACATCCACTCACAAAGCACCACACAAGTAGACCTTCAAAGTCTCTTTTATTTCTCAGATAAACAATGATTACATTCAGCAAGGCTCTTCCCAGTACATTCCAACTAGTTTGAATGAGAGAGCAAAGCTTTATTTATAGCAAATACAAGCCCAGGGGGCACCACCAACACTGGCAAAAGAAGTAAGAGTTTTAGCTGAGTGAAGCTGAGTTGAACTAAGCTTGGACTGATATGAACAGAGGAGGTGATTGACACCTCTCTCACCAAACTCCTTCACCCAATCATAAACCTCCAACACATACCAACCAATGCAAAAGACTGAAGATGGGGTCACCCACCACCCTCACGTGAGTGTACGACTCCTCCACGCATGAGAGAATCACACCGACTAAATCTCAGCTTGATCCTCCAAAGAGTCACGTGGAAGTCCTACTGGATGATTAACTTAAGTTCATCGTAGCCATGTGTAAAGGGGGTCCACCTTTCGGCTGCCGTATTACCCAACCATGCGTGAGCTCCACCTACCATGCGAATGATTTACAACACATGCGCTTCCTCATAATGACGTGAGCATATGTTATACTCCCACATGCAAATAACCAAAGTTTTTTAGACCTTAACGCATGATGGGGTCCACTCCCTCATGCCACCGTAAAACCATGCTAGCGTGAGTCTCTCCTTAGTGAACTTACGTCACCCTTCATGACCATTCGTAGACGCTCCTTTATTTATGGTTTAATGTATATGTAATAATATTACAACATATCAAAGTTTTGATATGAAATGGATATGAGGGGTCCACTCCAAACCATGCTAGCGCTTTTCCTCATGCCTCACGTCATTTCTTTTGATTTAAAAGTGATATGTATACCACTCCCTATTTTAACCAATGTTTGAAAGTTCCCCTCATGTAGTGAGGTCATCATCATGGGGAACACCATGCCCCATCACCATTTAATCATTTAAAAATCAAAATTTTGACTTTTTAAATATTTTGACCAAGTGCCAATTTGTCCAAACTTAGCATTAAAATGCCATCTTGATGCATTTTTATCCAAGTAATGCCTCATGGGGTGTTTTAGTTGCTCGGAACTCCTGAAAAGTGGCCCTAGGGTAAAGAGTGTGCTTTGAGTGTCAAAACTAGCATTCTAAGCAGAAGACAGGTTCTCGCCCCTCCCTAGGTTAGTAGGCTTGTTGTACTTAGGCTAAAGGCTGTAGGTGGAACTCACTTCGTTTTGTTGTTGTGTACTAGTGTGTTGGGGTGAAACCAGACAACATGTTGGGCATCATAAGTTTGCTTGGGACTACTATCCAAGAAAACCTTCTTTGCTTGTTTTGTCTATATATGTATCTCACGGAAAATTGCATTTGTCTTATTTAAGGAAGACAGAGACATGGACAGTTACATAGATACTATGAAAACCACCCAATGCCAACACTTGTGACTATCACTTATTTATTCACTTAGCACTGGATCAGCAGCCACAAACCACATAATCACACATTAGCAGGAACAGATTCATATCCATATCCCGTAGCAGCATCTCTTCCCGCCCTAGCATATTTCCCACCACCTTGTGTTGCTACTGGAGCTATGCTTTTTGTTGAAGAAGCATCCCCACGTCAGAAACGGACTCCGTATCTTACTTTTATTACATTTTGAAGTTTTTTTAATTAAACCATTAAAAAATAGCTTAAAAAACGAAATTTTTATTTTTTTCGGAAATTGACGAAACTCTAGGGGGGCCTAGTACATGTCCATACTACTCAAATTGAATGCCTAGCATGGTGAAAAACACCGACACGAAGACTCTAATAACCTCCCTAAGTCGAAACATCAACATGACTACCCCAGCTTTGGAGGTGTGAGTGAAAAACTCAGAAATTATTAGTCGTTTGTTCAAGAACCAATAACAACTAAGGGAAAAAACACTCTGGGCTAGTCGGCTTGATGCTTAAGTCCGGGAAGGCAAGTCTTTTATAAAAAATTAAATGTTAGGACATTTTTTACAATTTCCCCAAGGGGGTATGAACATGTATTTACAAAAAATAAAACGGCCATAAAGGCCTAAAAAGACTTATGAACTCTGAATATGAACAAGTATCTTGTTCATCATTGGCGGCTCACTGAAAGTCCAGCTAGGTGCAGCCTAGTCGATAACAGCTCTGAAATTTTCGGATTAGTCTGAGGCAGCCATAGTAAAAAGTGAAATATTTTATCTTTGTGCTCTAAAAAGACAAAGTTTGTAAGCTTTGACCTTGGGTTATAGGAGAGAAGCAGCCGCAGCTTTTGAGAGGAGTAAAAGTCTGAGTTAATCTCTGCAATTTCGATGATCTCTGAGGCTATATACAGCAGCATAAACAAGGGCAATATACTGCAGCAGTACACTGGTTTCGAAGTCAAATTTTTGGGTATAAGTCTGAGTTTTATTTTATCTCTGAATCTTTGATAGTGAAGTATAACATAAGACACGAAGGAGTCAAGTCCACAGTTCACACGATTAGCAGACATTATGACGAGCAGACTTATGATGGGTATGTGGACAAACATCTTTTGATGAGCAGACTAGGAATTAGCAGACTTCTTGGTACTTTGCAAACATGTTGACATAGCATGATGACAACAGTAATATATTGAGTTGCATTTGGGATTGAGGTTGAAGCAATCACAGGAAGCATACCAGGTAGCCTAACGAATTGTGAAGTGTATCTCTGCTGAAGTATGATGTATGACAAATCTTAAAGCAGATGGTTGGACATGATTCATGAGCAACTTTTGTATTGACAAATCCTTATGAACAATACATGAACAGGATAGAGATGGTACATGGACTTGAACAACAGAGTTGACAATGACAATTTGTAATTGGATAGTGACAAAGATGTCATTGACTTGAGAATGATTAGTATGTGAAGGCAAGTTGGGTTTTGCATTTCTTCTTAATTGGAGCTAGAAAAACCAAGTTGGGCCTTGGAATAAGAGTTGGTGCTCTTCAGTGAATTGGTGCTGATGTAATCACAAAGATTGAAGTCTTTATTGTAATTCATATTCAACTATAAATAAATTTTATGGTATTTGTCTTGTGATGTGTCTCTATTGATTAATGTACTTGGTAGCTTGATGTGATTGATGAACTCTGCTTAGGTATTGAAGTGAATATTGTTAAAAGTCCTAGCACATTGATTCACCCCCACCTCTCAGTGTGGCATTGTGTCCAACAAAGAAATAGCTCAAAGATATGCTCAGGGCTACTCAGGAACAATGATAGCCAACTACTATATATGTGACAAGAGTTCCCATGCACGATCATGAAGTTTTGAGGTTGCCTGCTAACACTGAAGAATTGTCCCCTGTAGATTTGACCAATCTGAGAGAACATCCTAACATGCAAGTATGGGAGGCTGAAGTAGAGCCAAATGGGTGCCCAAATTTGTTCTCATATCTGTTGACCACTAAGTATATCATTCCCATGCACGTCCATGAAAATCAACACTGCAATCTCTTGGGAAAGGCACACTACCTTTTTGGAACAACTGATCTGAGGCAGTAGTGACCAATCTAATGCCATATGCTTGAATATGTGTCCAAATGGGTATCCAAATATGCTCTCAGAATCTATGGATACAAGTACAACTCAAGATATGAAATAAGCCCCTCATGGTCACTATAGATATAGATACACTTGCACTGAAAACCCTGAAACTATGAAGAGGACATGATGAAACCTTTGTAGCACTGAATGAAGATGTACTGATATCATAAATGTCCTTGGTGGACCAACAACAATGGGTGTCCACATGGACCAATACATAAGAGATGCAAGTGACCATCATACTGAGTCATCATACTAAGTCATAACATAACAACACTACAAGTATCTTCAAACAGGTTTATGAGAAAACATGATTTACAAACTAACCAGTACCATGACAACATCTAAGTAATTGCAAGGACCATTTTCTTCTAAGGGGTGGATTAGGTGGAGTAAACCAAGTTGGACAAGTTAGCATTTGGTCAAAGGTGACTTAGTTGACTCAAGATGTAGGAAAAGGGAATCTTTGTGGTCTTCACCACTTAGGAAAACAATAGGGAGGTGTTGTTAAAGTATTGTAACTTCGGAAGATATTCCAAATGTATTGAATGTGTTCCTCCTTCGGGAGATGAGTTTGGTCTTGTAAGAGTCATTGAAAGAATCAATGTAAACCTCTGAATGTAAGTCGGGTCAATAGTACCTGTTGTCCGCCGATTGCACACCAGCAGCAAAAATTTTCCGAAAGTTGTCTCCTCACTTAAGAAAGTGGGAGAGGTGTGACCTTGGGGGCAAGCACAGAGCCAGGTACTATCACCTACTCCTAGCTCCTCCGTTTAGGCTAACTCCTAACGAAGCCAAGGGGGGTAGTCCCTACAAAAGAGTTTCTATGGCTCTTAAGTTGTTAAAGTGTTTTAAAAGGTTGCGGATGCGGATGGGTGTTGTTTAGGAGTTATTGTGATTAAATGTGTTTGTTTATTATGAATTTGACACATAAGATAAAGCAATCCACGTTGCTATCAAGAGAATTAAAAGATAAACAATAATTCAAGATTTTACAAAGATGCATTCACAGATAGAAATTTAAATACGCCAAAGACAAGTGATCCAGATATAACAATTACGCATAGATTAAAAGATCAGTCCCTTTATGGAGTCAACGCTTTGCAATGCCTTAAGAAATATACAAGTCCTGAAATAAAGCTAGTGGATGTAACATTGTGCAAGTGCTCTTGGTATATTTTAAGTGTTTTTTAAATGATCTTGTTTATGGTGTCAGCAAAAGGTTTTCAATAGACAGGGAAATGTTCCAAGTTAATCCGTTGGAGACATGAGGGCCCGCCCAGTATCCCAAGCTGGTATCACAAAGATTGACCAGCTAGCTGAGAAGCTTAGACAACGGGGAGTTCCAGCGCCTCTACTAAAAGAAACTTGTGAAATTTCATACAACGCTGGTGCGTTGGTTATGGGTTTAAGTTTTATTATGTTTCTCTTGTGTGAACTTAGCAAGTCCGTTCACCGTTCTGAGTACGAGCCCAACCCAAAAGTCGGCAGAGCATACTAGGTGAAGGATGATCAACGAAGTTAATTAATTATGGGGAAGTGTGCAAATTTTAATTCAGCAGCTTAATTAAAACTCTCCGACAGAGAGTGCTCTTGACCTTGTCTTATGACAAAGGTTCAAGAGACTTTGTTAATCTAAATGCCTAATGCAAGGGAATGCAAGTCTAACAATGCTCTCCGATAGAGAGTGCTCTTGACTTGGGTTATTGCAAGTTCAAGAGGATTAGTGAATTGATTAAAATTAAAAGAAAAATACAGAACTAAACTATCCAAGAGTCTCTTTCAGGATTTTTAGGCCCTAATCGGGAAAGCATAGGGGTAAGTAACAAATCAAAAGAAATAAAAAACAACTCTCCGATAGGGAGCACTCTTGATCCACCTTATGGTGAGATTCAAGAGATTTTGATAATTTTTAGGGTTTTGCAATATTATATCAAAAAAGTAAACAGAACTGAAACTAGCTAAGTGAATAAATAAGGAATATTTTTAATCTTTTCTATTTTATGCAAGATAAACTTTTCAAAAATAAACTATCTAACTTCAATGAAAAAACACAACTTTAATAATTCGAAACTAGTCTATCTTACTTTTAGCAAACTATGAAACAAAGCATGAAAATGAGGAGACGATACACGCAACCCCCAAATGGGGGAAGAGGGGTGTGGGAGCCATAATCCCACTTGCTCTTTATTAATTTGTTTACAATGCTTTCCTTTGCTGCCTTTTTTGCTTCTTTTCTTATTCCTGGAAGGCCTTTGGAGCAATCAGCAGAAGGGGGAAAGAAGAAGAGGGAATTTATGGGTTTTTTTAGGCTTGACTCTTCAGAATTTCGCCAGCATTTTCGCTTTACCTGTCACAGAAGTAAAAAATCAGCAAGCATATATTGTTAAAAGGTGGTAAGAAAGACAATGCAAAAATAAAACAAATTTGGAAAAAATTTTATACTTTAAAAACATTTTGAACATTCACATGCAAAGCATAAATTTTCCCTAGATCTAATGAAAGAAACTAGATCTAGCAAAAGCCCTAAAAACAGATTTGAATAATGAGTATTGAAACTTGGATCTATTTCATGAGCAAATGCAAAAAAAATTTAAAAGAAGGGTAGAGATAGAAGTTTGAAGAAGGAGCTTTGGAGTAAGATCTCCTTATGTTTTTCCTCTTGGACAAAGCCCAACTTTGTAGATCCTGAAAGACAACAGTGTTAGAAAAGTTCTTATGATGATGGAGATGAGATTGATGCAACTGAGCTCGCACCCATCTCCAAACGGAAAGATCTGCTAAGACAATCAAACTCGAAACCCAGTGAGATCATACAAAATAACTAGTATGCTATGAATATTAAACCATGATCAATACTTCATATAACTGAATACTTGTACTCATCTAGGTTAAGATAAACTTTGCATAATAATCCAAATTTACAGCTGCAAATGGAAGATCATATGTTCTAACAATAGACTTCTAAAGCTAGTTATTTGATTCAGCATATGAGTAACAAATTTAAAACAAGGAAAGAAATCACTTCATAAGATAGACATCCACCAATGAAGAAACAATCCCATAGACCTCCAAAGTCGAAAAGCTTTATTCAAATAAATAATGATTACAATTTTTGCAGAATAACTCCACCACAAAAGTTCCATCCCTAATAGAGCTCAAAGAGCCTCTATTTATACAAAGCGAGAAGGCTAAGACCCTAAGACCAAACTAAGAGTAACACCGGAGTAATTGAATGAGCTCGGCATGATGATTTGGAGTTGAACTGAGCTACAACTGAGTTGTAACTGAGTGTTGGAGTAATGAGGCGGGGTGAGGTGGCTCATCCTCCCTCATAATGATCACCCAACCAATAGATAACCCACACTTCAACCAAAAACGGATTTGACCAAAGAGGGCAAATTTCTTACTAATAGTTCAACTGCTACACTCCAATACTTGATCTGAAATTGACCGATATTGATTGGAATCATCATAAATGCTCTGTGCCATGTCATTTAGCCTTTTATTTCGCCGAATTTGGATTAATTTGGAGAGATTTAGATTTTCTCCAAAATAATCATTTTAATTAATTAATCAATATTATCCTCAAAACTGACTTTTTTGGAGAAAAATGCATTATGTGGCCGAATGATGATCTGAAAGTTGGATCCGGCTGGCTGGCTGATCAAGAATGTTTTTTGGCTTAAGGTTAGAGGCTTCAATTATTGAATTCGGGTTCCGGATGACTAACTTATTACAAATTGAATTTTTCCATTTAAATTATGGAAAAATTTAATTAAAAACTTATGAAAAATTTAAAAAAAAATTTAAAAAAATAAAAAATAAAAATTTTGACACGTCCGGTAAAAATTTTACGAAATTTTTTCTGAGGGTCATAGTGACTTAGGACATGACCATAGTCTATTCTAACAATGTCTAGTAGGTTTATATATACTTAGTTGAGCTCTAACAACCCCCCAAGGCCCATAATTCAAAATCGGGCATTCCAGCTTTGGAGGAAGCGGGAGAAAACCTCGTCAATTATACTCGGCTATAGGCAAAGCATAATTGTCAAGGGCAAAAAACTCCTTGGAATACCTTAGTTGAAATTCTACGCCTTAGGAGACCGAACCACTCAAAACACCCTACTAGCACATTTTATTACAAACCTCGCGGGGCCATGGTCATAATTATTCAAAACAAAAACTGACTAGCCAAAATTGGCTAGACACAAAGACAGATCATCTGATACACTGGAAACAAACATTTATCATGTTTGTAAAATGTCTACTCCTTAGCTAATCCAACTAAGTGCAAAATAGGTGGATAACATCTGGCTCCAACTGCGAGACGTGTGCTCGATCTAGCCTCTTATGCAAAGAGAGCATATGAGAACCCTAGAATCTCTGGTTTCCATATCTTGTAAAAACATCTCAACTTGACAAGAAAACCTTAGTAGCACAAGTTTCATGAAAAAGAGCCAATGATCCAAAAAGTTGCTTTATTCAAAGAAAAAATTTCACTGAAAATTTTATTTATTTCTAAGTACATAAAGAAAAATGCTAAAGTAAACGCTCACTTTAAGGAGCCTATTTTCCTACTCTAAGCATGATACACAAAAGGTTAGGTGTAATCATAGATCCAGTGTAGCCACCTAAGCATTTTATTGATATAAAAAAGTTTGGCCTTGTCTTTGGTTACCAGCCAAAGTAAGGACACAATTTCCAGAAAATGCAAACCTGCGTGATGATCCAGAATGGGCAGGCTGGATGGGGAATCATAGGCATGAATAATGTCGTCAAACTTCTTCCCAAACTGGTAGGTGCTCGCGCAGGCTGCTTCTATCCATGACTGGATAGCGCTGATATACAAATCGAGATGATGTGGCAGTCGACTACTCCATCATGCTGATCATCAAGGCTTATCAAATAATAACTCATTGTATAAGCCCCAAGCTGCTCCAAAACATAAGGAACATCTATATGTGAAGACGATGGTTGAGAAAAAACTTCAACTAGTTGTATCCCATTTGATTCTTCACTGCACTGCTTTTTCAAGTCCTTATTACAGATACTCAGATACAATTCTGACTGATCAAATGAAAACTCTAACTGTTCTTCTTTACAACTTTCATAAGTCTCAGAATAAACACTCCCCTCGCTGGACACATCATAGATGAGATTCTCAAAAATATTTTCAAAA
>LPNX011078866.1:1068948-1109478 GCA_001517045.1 Pseudotsuga menziesii
TGAATTTTCAATAAAAGTCCAATAATCATCATCGCCATCTATGTCGGATATGAGAGATGCCTCATCACTAGTGTCAAGTCCCTGGCTACACTCCTCATTCTACTCAAAATAATCTTCTTTGAAAAGCTGGGTTTCAAAGATATCACATGGGACCCAACTTTCCAAATATTTGTCATCCGATGGAGAGCATGGAGGACTCTCATCACATGAAACTTCTAAGATTTGATTTTCCATTAAAGTCAGGTAGTTATCATCCATCTCAGATGTAAGGGATTCTTCCTTACTTGTATCACATCTTTGGCTATATCCCTCCTCATGATCATAGTCATCTGCTTCAGAAAAAAGGTCACAAGGTGGTAAACCTTCCAAACTACCATCATTATGCTCATTTGTAGGATTAGTACCAAAGTTTTTAGTGAGGTTATCCAATTGTTGATTATAATCTTCGACTTGACCCCGAGTTTCTGTGGTGACAAGATGGAGCTGTCCAACTACGTTAATGTGCTCAGGCTCTCTTGAATATTGTTTTGCCTCTCTCCAACTTTCTCCGGAAATATCATGCATGTCACCTACATAGTTTATGTACTCAGGCTCGCTTGATGATGCTTTAGGACCACAACCCTCTGGAAAACCATGCTCCTGAATATAGCATGCATAATAGCAAGAAGATTCCTCATGGAAATCTTTGCACGCCCTACAGAATGGTTTGTAAGGCTCAACCACATTAGTAGCCTCTAGCAGATGAGGAGGCCTCTGCTCATGATTTGGATTCTTTCTCTGCCATGTTTGTCTTGTAGGGAAAGTTCTAGGAGGTGGCAGAGGTTGAGTTCTTTCAACAGTTATGACCCTATTCTGAACCTCTTTAATCTGCGCTATGTGCTTCCTTTCCATGTCTTGCATTTTCTCTGTTAGGTCCATGAGCTTCTTTTCATATGCCTCATTTGATGGCTCTTATCCTCTAGTTTCCACAGTTTTTAGAGGAGTAAACGGTCTAGAGTAACCCTAGATGTTTGACTCTCCTGAAGACTGCATGTTCTTATCAATTTTAATGGCCAAATTTTGAGCTTGAAGCAATGTGGTCGGTTCCTTGTCTCTAATCTGGTACTGGATCTTGCCACTTAATGCTTCAATGTAATAATCCAAAGTAGAAGCCGCAGGAGGAGCATAAGTGGCAGGGATGGAATTTGATAACTCTGTGAACCTATCGTTGAATTCATCCATGGTTTCCGTATCATATTTCTTCATACTAGTCAAGGCCGCCACTAGATGTCTAGGTTCCTTTTTGCTGCCAAATTTTTCAAGGAACGCAGCCTTAAGGCTGCTATGGTAGCGAAAGAGTTGTTCGGCAAATTGTCATACCAGTTCCAGCCTTACCATCCAAAGATAGAGCAAAAAGGGTCATGTATACATCTTCATGTTTGTCAGTACCCCTGACATAGGCACCACAGTGTTTTGAAAAATATCTAAGATGTTGCTCAGCAGAGGTAGAGGCATCAGTGCCTGTGAAAGTGACAAGCTTATCAATGGCCTTTTCAGGAACCTCATGGGGTTGACCTGCTATCTGAGTGAAGTTGAGTTGAGTAAAAAACTCACCCATCGTGGAAAGAAAACAATTATTATTTTCGAAATTTTCTAAGTTTTCTTGAAATAAAAGATCAATGTCTGAAATAGACTCATATCCAAGTTCTTCAAGGATCCTACAGGAAGCTAGTTTGTTCAGTCTCCTCCTATAGACTTTTTCAGGGTCAGAGATGAAATTCAGCAAACCTTCAGAGTTTCTTCTAGTCAAATACCTTGAGGTGTTAACTAACAGTGGAGTCGCCAGGTGGATTGAAGTCTAACTTCAGAGAGTGATTGGACTAAAAATCTACCAAAAAAGGGAAAAGGTAAAAAATTAAAAGAAACAAAGGTCGTCCAGGAACAAAAAGATTTGTCCCCGGCAACGGCGCCAAAAGATGTTGTCCGCCGATTGCACACCAGCAGCAAAAATCTTCCGAAAGTTGTCTCCTCACTTAAGAAAGTGGGAGAGGTGTGACCTTGGGGGCAAGCACAGAGCCAGGTACTGTCACCTACTCCTAGCTCCTCCGTTTAGGTTAACTCCTAACGAAGCCAAGCGGGGTAGTCCCTACAAAAGAGTTTCTATGGCTCTTAAGTTGTTAAAGTGTTTTAAAAGGTTGCAGATGCAGATGGGTGTTGTTTAGGAGTTATTGTGATTAAATGTGTTTGTTTATCATAAATTTGACACATAAGATAAAGCAATCCACGTTGCTATCAAGAGAATTAAAAGATAAACAATAATTCAAGACTTTACAAAGATGCATTCACAGATAGAAATTTAAATACGCCAAAAACAAGTGATCTAGATATAACAATTACGCATAGATTAAAAAATCAGTGCCTTTATGGAGTCAACACTCTGCAATTCCTTAAGAAATAAACAAGTCCTGAAATAAAGCTAGTGGATGTAACGTTGTGCAAGTGCTCTTGGTATATTTTAAGTGTTTTTTAAATGATCTTGCTTATGGTGTCAGCAAAAGGTTTTCAATAGCCAGGGAAATGTTCCAAGTTAATCCGTTGGAGACATGACGGCCCGCCCAGTATCCCAGGCTGGTATCGCGAAGATTGACCAGCTAGCTGAGAAGCTTAGACAGCGGGGAGTTCCGACGCCTCTACTAAGAAAAACTTATGAAATTTCCTACAACGCCGGTGCATTGGTTATGGGTTTAAGTTTTATTATGTTTCTCTTGTGCGAACTTAGCAAGTCCGTTCACCATTCTGAGTACGAGCCCAACCCGAAAGTCGGCAGAGCATACTAGGTGAAGGATGATCAATGAAGTTAATTAATTATGGGGAAGTGAGTTGCAAATTTTAATTAAGCAGATTAATTAAAACTCTCCAACAGAGAGCGCTCTTGACCTTGTCTTATGACAAAGGTTCAAGAGACTTTGCTAATCTAAATGCCTAATGCAAGAGAATGCAAGTCTAACTGTGCTCTCCGATAGAGAGTGCTCTTGACTTGGGTTATTGCAAGTTCAAGAGGCTTAGTAAATTGATTAAAATTAAAAGAAAAATACACAACTAAACTATCCAAGTGTCTCTTTTAGGCTTTTTAAGCCCTAATCGGGAAAGCATGGGGGTAAGTAACAAATCGAAAGAAAATAAAAAGCAACTCTCCGATAGAGAGCACTCTTGATCCACCTTATGGTGAGATTCAATAGATTTTGATCATTTTTAGGGTTTTGCAATATTATATCAAAAAAGTAAACAGAACTAAAACTAGCTAAGTGAAAAAATTAGGAAATTTTTTAATCTTTTCTATTTTATGCAAGATAAACTTTTCAAAAATAAACTATCTAACTTCAATGAAAAAACACAACTTTAATAATTCGAAACTATTCTATCCTACTTTTAGCAAATTATGAAACAAAGCATGAAAATGAGGAGACGATACAAGTGTCCCCCAAATGGAGGAAGAGGGGTGTGGGAGCCGTAATCCCACTTGATCTTTATTAATTTGTTTACAATGCTTTCCTTTGCTGCCTTTTTTGCTTCTTTTCTTATTCTTGGAAGGCCTTTGGAGCAATCTACAGAAGGGGGAAAGAAGAAGAGGGAATTTATGGGTTTTTTTAGGCTTGACTCTTCAGAATTTCCCCAGCATTTCCGTTGTACCTGTCACAGAAGTAAAAAATCAGCAAGCATATATTGTTAAAAGATGGTAGGAAAGACAATGCAAAAATAATAAAAGTTTGGAAAAATTTTTATACTTAGAAAAAATTTTGAACATTCACATGCAAAGCATAAATTTTCCCTAGATCTAATGAAAAAAACTAGATATAGCAAAAGCCCTAAAAACAGATCTGAATAATGAGTATTGAAACTTGGATCTATTTCATGAGCAAATGCAAAAAATTTAAAAAAGAAGGGTAGAGATAGAAGTTTGAAGATGGAGCTTTGGAGTAAGATCTCCTTGTGTTTTTCCTCTTGGACAAAGCCCAACTTTGTAGATCCTGAAAGACAACAGTGTTAGAAAAGTTCTTATGATGATGGAGATGAGATTGATGCAACTGAGCTCGCACCCTTCTCCAAACGGAAAGATCTGCTAAGACAATCAAACTCGAAACCCAGTGAGATCAAACAAAATAACTAGTATGCTATGAATATTAAACCATGATCAATACTTCATATAACTGAATACTTGTACTCATCTAGGTTAAGATAAACTTTGCATAATAATCTAAGTTGACAGCTGCAAATGGAAGATCTTATGTTCTAACAATAGACTTCTAAAGCTAGTTATTTGATTCACCATATGAGTAACAAATTTAAAACAAGGAAAGAAATCACCTCATCAGATAGACATCCACCAATGAAGAAACAATCCCATAGACCTGTAAAGTCGAAAAGCTTTATTCAAATAAATAATGATTACAATTTTTGCAGAGTAACTTCACCACAAAAGTTCTATCCCTAATAGAGCTCAAAGATCCTCTATTTATACAAAGAGAGAAGGCTAAAACCCTAAATCCAAACTAAGAGTAATACCGGAGTAATTGAATGAGCTCGGCATGATGATTTGGAGTTGAACTGAGCTGCAACTGAGTTGTAACTGAGTGCTGGAGTAATGAGGGGGGGTGAGGTGGCTCATCCTCCCTCGTAATGATCACCCAATCAATAGATAACCCACACTTCAACCAAAAACGGATTTGACCAAAGAGGGCAAATTTCTAACTGATAGTTCAACTGCTACACTCTGATACTTGATCTGAAACTGACCGTTATTGATTGGAATTATCATAAATGCTCTGTGCCATGTCATTTAACCTTTTATTTTGTCGAATTCGGATTAATTTGGAGAGATTTGGATTTTCTCCAAAATAATCATTTTAATTAATTAATCAATATTTTCCACAAAACTAACTTTTTTGGAGAAAAATGTGTTATGTGGCCGAATGATGATCTGAAAGTTGGATTCGGCTGGCTGGCTAATCAAGAATGATTTTTGGCTTAAGGTTAGAGCCTTCAATCACTGAATTCGGGTTTTGGATGACTAACTTATTACAAATTGAATTTTTCCATTTAAATTATGGAAAAATTTAATTAAAAACTTAGGAAAAATTAAAAAATTTTAAAAAAAATAAAAAATAAAAATTTTGACGCGTCCGGTAAAAAAATTTCGGATTTTTTTCTGAGAGTCCTAGTGACTTAGGACATGACCATAGTCTATTCTAACAATGTCTAGTAGGTTTATATATACTCAGTTGGGCTCTAACAACCCCCCAAGGCCGAGAATTCAAAATTGGGCAATCCAGCTTTGGAAGAAGCGGGAGAAAACCTCATCAATTATACTCGACTAGAGGCAAAGCATAATTGTCAAGGGCAAAAAACTCCCTGGAATACCTTAGTTGAAATTCTACGCCTTAGGAGACCGAACCACTCAAAACACCCTACTAGCACATTTTATTACAAACCTCGCGGGGCCATGGCCATAATTATTCAAAATAAAAACTGACTAGCCAAAACTGGCTAGACACAAAGACGGATCATCTGATACACTGGAAAAAAACATTTATCATGTTTGTAAAATGGCGGCTCCTCAGCTAATCCAACTAAGTGCAAAATAGGTGGATAACAATACCCAAGTGTCAATATAATAAATGTTATTATTGGTGTCTTGCTAGATAAGTCAGCCCAGTTAGTTAGACAAGTCGGCCCTATTAGCTTAGAGTTCAAGTCAATTGAAGAATATATATAGGGAGGCGCTCCCCTTCATTTGTACTCACTCACTCAAGTTGTTTTGCGAGAGAGAGAAAGATAAGTGCGCCAAAAAGAAGAGAGAAGCAGTTGTCTGGGTTTTACACTGCTCTGGTTGAGTTCTATACTGAGGAAGTTTTGTGGGGTTTTTTCTCCCTTGTGGTTTCCTCGAAGAAAATCTTTGTGTTCTTGTGTTCTTATGTTTTTGCACTTGTTCTTTCAGTGATCTTACTAGTGACAACTTGTTTTAAGATATCATCTAAGCAAATTAAGAAAACTTAACATCGTATCAGAGCTAAAATGCCCGAACAATAGATGTGGGCCTATTCAGGTGTTGCAATTGCTGGAGAAGGTGTGGAAGACATCACTCTCATCATTAGAACTCATCCCATACCATTTCCTTGCGTCAGTAGCCCAAATCAAATTCTTCAGTAGCCATTTAATTATTTTTTAATCTGCCTCGAGAAACTTGAACCTGCCAAAACAGCCTCCTAGGGTGGCTGCATTGTCCGACTGAGCTCAACAAGCTCTCTGGGAGGGGGGTACTATGGTACAATCAAGTGGGTGGACCCCCTATGCCACATACAACACCCTAGGAGATCCAACAAAATCATCTCCTTGCTTAGACCTGCCATCTAGTGAAGCAAAACTGCATCAAAAGGGTAAAATGAGCCTGACCATCTCTGTAAGTGCCCGGAACTGAAAACAAGATGTCTCACTGGACTCAGAAAGTCCAAATCCATCTAAGGTATATACTCATACCCTCTCCAGGTCTCTGCCTGATCATCTACAATATCAAATAGACAAAATAATAAACTATAAATGACCATATACCAATAATGTAACTCGGGCTGACATCCAACTACTGCAGGTGTTAAAAGGCTAAGACATGCTCTACAAATCATTTAAGTAACAATCATAACAAGTAACAATCACTTCATTGGTGGTACATCAACCAAATATATATAGAGGGTTTTATTTATTATAACTTAGACCAGACTTTCAAGACTATACTCACTTCATAGTTGTAGTCAATTTGCTAGTGAAGGGTGAAGGCTAAAATTCATAAGGTTAGGCCAAAGGATGACTGCCCACTCAACATTGTAACACTTTGGATATGGAAAGGAGATACTTACTATAGCCATATGCCGGACAAACAACAACAAAGGGAATGGTAGTGCCTCACAAATGGGTGAACTACTTCAAAAGTGTTTACCCACCTTGACAAATGCTCACAATCCAACTCAATACAAGCAAGGCCAACATTCTTTATATATAACATTTTAGGAGCCATTGCTTTTTGGGCCTTTGATTTTCCATAGCTTTTGTCCACGTATTTTTGATACGGACTTTTATCATTTAGGCTTTATGCATTCATGTATGTTGAAAAACACTACTTTTCATTAATGTTCTAAGATATTTCATTGCAATATTTTTCAGAGCCAATTTCATTAGGCTAGCCTTGCATTCATGTATGTTGAAAAACACTACTTTTCATGAATGGGATTTTTTTATAAGATATTCATTTTATTTCCAAATACATTGTATTGATGGCAGGGCTACTTGTTTCAGGTAAGCAAACACATCCTAGGCAACTCAGAACCGAGACACAAATTAACAGGGAGGCTTGTCCAACAAAGGCTTTAGCGGGGAAAGGTCCTCCATGCCACAAGTCAAGTCGTAAGTCAGGCTAAAACATAATTGGAATGTAATGGATGGGTGGAGACAATAAATGATGGAACCAACACTAGCATGCCAAAGTATGGTGGGAATGACTACCTCTATTCTCCCTAAGGAGGGTAAAACCGATGAGTATAGATCAAGAACTTCCAATTTTGAGTAGGGACATCATACATAATACAAATACATCCAAGTCCACATATTTATATGATCGCCAGATCATGACACTAAATGCTAACACATGTCACAGAAATGAGTATAAGAGCAATCATAACCATAACACAATATAATACAAGCCGAGTCATAATCATGAAAATAATCCATCTGAACCAACATTTGTCCAATGAGAAAACATTGTTGCAAATCTGGGCACTGCTAACTACTCTATACATGACTAAATGGCTACATTGGTCCTCAAATCTGAGTGTCCTGAGACTCAGTCCTGGCATGGGAAAGTACTATAGTCCATAAATAAAATAATGATCTATCATAAATGCTCATCTTAGCATCTCATCTGTAGGAGATCTGGTTGAAAAAGTGTATTGAATCTGAAAAATAGAATATGGTAGCCCGGCTACTATATATGTGATAACATCTGGCTCCAGCTGGGACAAGTGCTCTGCTGAAAAGAGCGCTTGAGAACCTCAGAATCTCTGGTCCTCGCAGTCTACTTCTTGTATCCTCGATCAGTTCTTCCAACTCTGCAACCGCTACCAAAATGTCCACGACTACCTGCAAAATGTCCAGAGCTATACCCAACTCACAAACCGGTCGTCGGAACAATATGTGGATAAAATAAAGTACTGAAAATAAGCATGCATAAACTGGAAAAGCAGAAAGTAAATCTAATCTATAACCATAAATTTTTAAGAAAAGTTTGATTTTTTATTGTGCAGGAAAAGAAATCAAAACTATACTAAGAGCTTTAAAGGCGAGCTTCAGGCAAAGATGCAAGATTCTACACTACTGCCGGGAAAAGCTTATTTAGGTCCTATCTATTCTATCCTATTAGACAAGAAAGGACTCAAGGCTAAGTGAGGTCAGGGATGTAACCCCTCAAATCCCTTTGGTTGACAAGAAGCAGGATCTATCGTCTAGTGCCAGTAACAAGAAAACATATGTCACCAACGCAACGTTCAACAAAAAAAGGTCCAACCCAAATGTCATTAGCTTGCCTTGATCGGAAATGCAATAAGTGGTTCGAAATAAGGACTTGGCTTCTGTGGGAAATCTATTCCTATTCATCGACTCAGGAACAACTTCAATGTTACGTATAGGCATGGGATGGACATCAACGAGGTTTTGTGGTTGCGGGGTGACAATCCTTGAGCTCCTCCTGGAAGGAACTGCATCAAATCTAGGTGGACCACCATCAATGGGAATAACTATGCTACCAACTAGGATCTCTTTAATCTCTCTCTTTATCTCCTTGGTACTTGTACTGGACCTTTCCTCATGAGGAGACATTACATGCTTGACAGTTTCCCCTACAATCCAGAAGTCTCTATCTTCTTTCAAAAAATAAGGCATGCGGGATATAGCAGTACTATGGCTAGGTCCTTCTCCTGTAGGAACATGAATATGCATACCCTCTAGCTTGGTTGGGCCTACTTCAGATTGAGATGCAGAAGGACTAGGAATGTGAGATAGATCCTGACTATGATTACTAGACGACTCAGGTGGCAAGAGGAAATTAGGGATGATAGGGTAGGCAGATAAAGCATTATTCAGAGGAACTGAAGGAGTCTGGAACATAGCAAGGTTGTTAAGATTAAAGTCTCCTTCAGGTGCATCATTTATTGAAGCGTCCTCTTCTTAGCTTAAAGAGTTATCTTGGACCTATATTAGGTTACCGTCTTCTAAAGACAAATGAGATAATGACCCAACAACATCAGGAACATGGGAGCTACTAGCTTCGTCATCAGCATCTACTACACTAGCTAACTCATTTAGTCTACGAAGGGATTCTTTCCATATGCCTGGCATTATCAGTTTCATCACCTCCAGTTGTAGGATTCTGATCTTGACTTCGAGGTTGATTTTCACTTCTTCTTAATTCTTTTAATTCCTCCGAGCACTCACTTTTGGAAAGTTCAGCTATTTGATTTTCTTCAGAAGATGAGTTAGAGTCTTCCATTGCCATGAACAGGCTTTCAGGCTACCTATATTTCCATACTTCATTTTCATCTTCCACAATATTAGCCTTAGCATTATTTAACAATTCTTCTCCATATGTGTTTTTAATTCCTTCCTCAAAAGTCTCCAAATGTTTTTCATAGCAAGGTTCCCTATTGATCCTAATCATAGCACTGTTAGAGATTGGGACACAAAGGTACAATAAATCCATCATGAGGTATCCACCTAAACCAGCTGCCCACTTCCTAGATAAAAGCATTCCATATGCTGGGGGCAAGTCAATAACAACTACATCCATCAGAGTGGAAATGTCTGAGCATGCAAACATATCAGCTCTAAGGTTTTTGATCAAACCATAGGATGGCACTCGCCTAGAGTCTATGCCACAGACATTCCCATAAGGCCTAGTTACTTCTAATCCCATTTCCTTCATGACATGCAAAGGCATTACATTCATAGCTGCTCCAGAATCCAATATGCAATTATGCAGGAGCATGTTCTAAATGTGTAAGGTTAAGTAAAAGGGAGGGTGACCACTGTTCTTTCTTTCATATATTGTTGATTGGATGTTGACAGGTGGATCCTTTTCATCTTTACTAGGTTGCATCCCACTAGGGCTCTGTATGTGAATGGATTCTAAGGCAACTTCAGGAGTCTCTTCTTGGCCAATGCTATCAAATAATTCTTCAACTTGGCTTCTCACTGAGGTCACATTCATTAACTCAGTAACAGGGATATTACACATTATCTTGCTTAATTCTCTCTTCATGTCAATGTTTAAATTCAAATCTTCTTCTTTATTATCTTCGTTTGTTGCTTGGCATTTGTCTAGGAAAGAAGATTGGGGATCCACTCTTCGTTTATAGATTCTAATCTGTATTTGTTCCTTTGCTTCAGGGATATTTATGGCACAACATGAAGGATCAGGCTCATCAACAAGATCCTCTTCTTGCTCCCATGGCTCTTCCTCTAGGAGAATTCTTCCAAACCCATCATCAAAAGATACATCATTGATAAAGGTGATATTGTTTGGTTGGTCATCAGGATAACTGGTGTTCGATGGTTCTTCGTCGTTTTCATCACACCAATTAACATTCTTCTTCTCAGGATTTTTTGGATACTCCGGTCGTCTTCTATTGTTGTCTCTCTCAGGACCTCTATTATTGTTACAGTAAGGCTTAGGGCCGTAAGGGTTTCTATGCCTCTCAAGATCATGAAAACTAGCAACACTCTTTGTTAGGACAAAGAGTTGCCTCATCATCTCTTGCATGGTTTCTAATGTATCCTTCGAGTCCTTTGGTTCACTCACAGGTTCCTTAGGCTTTCGAAGCTTAGGGTCAGATCTGGAAGTGGATGGGGCATAATGTTCGAAGAAGTTTTGCTTACCCATAGATGTTGCATGCTGCTTAGCCATCTTTGCGTTGAATTGGGCAGTCTTTAAGTCATTTGGATTCTTATCCTTTAAGTTGAACCCGAACCAAACGTCAAAAGCATTCAAATAATGAATAACAATTGCTTGGTCCTTAGGTTTGATTTCATCTAGGATATTTCCTACAGTCTTGTCAAATCTTAGGTTAAACTCATGGATTGTTTCATTCTCCCTCTTCTTTATGTCAAAAAGTTGATGCAAGAGGAATTTCCCATCCAACTTGTGAGACCAATCACTGTTAAGATTTGTGACGAAGTTGTCATATCCAGTGATGGATGAAGCAGGTAATCTATCAAACCACTTCCGCACATCTCCTTCCAAAGAATGCAGGAGGCCCCTCATGAATACATCTACATCAACAGCTCCATATGCTTCCATATGATCCCAGACTTTGTCAATGTGGTCTTCGATGGAGGTAGCTGATACTCCATCAAACTTGGGAGCCTTTTCGAAGTACTTATCAGGCATATCATGGGGTGCTCCCTGGATCAGGGAAAAATCTAAAGGTGATGCCTTGGCCTTCCTTCCAAAAATCCTAGGGTTTTGTGGAGGAGGAACATTCTGATTCCCACTAGTGTTTGTTCCGGCCATTGGGCTAGATGAGGTTGAAGGAGATCCCAAAGGAAGACTTGAAGAAACAGTGGGGTTGGATATCTTCCCAAAGCAGTTGGAAGAGTCTTCTTTAGTTTGTCTGTTTTTCCTTGTGTAAGTTACAGGGATCCCTTCAGGTTTTACAGGACGTTCTAAGAACTTGAGATTAATACGTTGGGCACGATCCTTAGTGGAGTCGCAGGGTGGAGTCGCTAGGTGAACCACGCAAGTAGTTCACCGAAAAGAGATATGTCGTAGGAAAAGGTGAGGTATGTTGAACCAAGGTAGGACTCTACCGCCCCGGCAACGGCGCCAAAATGTTATCACCAACCTTGTAGTTGCCTATGTGAGATGGATCCAGGATGGACGGTAGAGGGACAAGCAACTCAGGAGGTGGAATCAAGATTGCCTCGACTCCCAAATGGATGGTTGTCACGCCAATCGAGCCAGTCTTCACTTTATGTTATCTTAGCCCAAGACAACAAAGGGGGAGACCTGGATCTACTCCCGACAAGAGAGATCAAAACCTGGACGCCAAATCAGATCAAATGGATTTGAGGTACATAAGGTGTAAGGTAAATGGAAACCCTAGATCTATGGATGATGTCACTAGGTGAACCAAGGCTTTGGATTATGGTTTAGGAAGAGTAAGGCTTGATCCAAAGTGGGACACAGGTGACCTATGAAGTAAAAACTAGATCTAGGGTTTAGGTACTAGCAATAGATGAAGATATTCGCTGCCTTGGGAAATGTAACCACTGCAGGGAGGGAAAGGACATGATTGGGGCTATCTAGTACCCAAGGACAGACTCGATGAAAGATATGACAATGTCACAATACCCGAGTCGCCAAAGAAAAGTCAGATCTCAGGAAAAGAGGCCAAAGAGGGGGTAGCACTAGGGTTAGAGATCAGTGCCTGTCAAATCCAGGGCAATGGAGTGACTATCTTCCCAATGTTGGAGGAAACCCACCTGGGAAATAGCCCAATCTACAAACCCAAAAAGGTATTTTGCCGGAAAAAGTCAGATCACGGGAAAAACCAGCAGCAGGATGGCTAGTGCTAGGGTTTGGGAAGTCAGTTTCTCAGATCTAGGGAAACCTGTCAACTTCTAGCTCAGCGTTGAAGGTGATTTGGTGAGAGGATGACCCGATCTACAAAGCCACGAAGGTATTTTGCCAGAAAAATAAGATCACAGAAAAAGTCAAAAAAATGGTGGACAGCGCTAGGGTTTGGGAGGTCAGTTTCTCAGATCTAGGGCAAACCAACCACTTTCATATCAGCGTTGAGGGTGATATGGTTAGGGGATGACCCGATCTACAAAACCCAGCAATGGTTTGGCTCGAGATCAAGCGGTCTATTTTTCAGTTTTTTTTGGTTTTTTATTATTATGAAATTTTCAGTATAAAATGAAGAAAAGCAGGTGCAATGGATTGAGATCTGGAAGAAAGGGACTAACCTGTAGATCTTACCTAGAAAACCTTGTAGATGCCTTGATGATGACGATCCCTGCTGTCCCGATCAATTTGAGAAGCTTTGAGCAAGTTCTATGTCCAACGTTTTGCCCCAAGGAGTCAATGCGCCCTCTCTCCTGCACAACAAACGTCAACCATATCAAACTTGCTGCAACATCAGAAAAAAGCTAGATGCTACAGAAAAATAGCAAGAAGAAGTCATAGATCGCAATGACACTAATGAAAACCCCTTGATAAAAACGAAGTCAATCCAAGCGAGTTGAGGTCCCCCTACAAAAACGCCCAAGCTAAAGTCACCCTCCTGTAGACAAGACAATGATTCCCAAAAAAAGATATAGATCTCACAAAAAATTCCTAAATGCTAGGAAGCAAAAGACTTTCCAATCACCATCTAAGAACACCAGATGCAAAGGAGATCCAAGAATTTCCACAAGAAAAGTTTTTTTATTATCCAGATCCAAGAGCCAAAGACCCCTTACAAATGAGAAGCTCTCTCCTTTAAATAGGAATGAGAGAACCAAAATCATAACCACTTTCCAAATGAGTGGCTAAGATTAAAAGATACAAATGTCTAATCAATGGTTGAGATGAGCTCAACATACAATACATGGATCAATATAACAATATAATATAAAAGTGGACTAAATCACCCTAGGAGAGGGGATCCCACTCAACAAGAAATAAATGAAGCACATGGTGGGTCCACGGAGTGTTAACTATCTCCCTTTGGGTGTCCCCATGGCACAATAAAAATAATATAAATTTTAAACTGTGAATTTGTACCTCCTTGAGGAAATCGTGAGCCTCCAAAAGCTCCAGAAAATAATATAAAATGCCCGAACAATAGATGTGGGCCTATCCAGGTGCTGCAACTGCTGGAGAAGGTGTGGAAGACATCACTCTCATCATCAGAACTCATCCCATGCCATTTCCTTGCCTCAGTAGCCCAAATCAAATTCTTCAATAGCCATTTAATTATTTTTTAATCTGCCTCAAGAAACGTGAACCTGCCAAAACAACCTCCTAGGGTGCATGCGTTGTCCAACTGATCTCAACAAGCTCTTTGGGAGGCGGGTACTATGGTACAATCAAGTGGCTGGACCCCCTATGCCCCATACAACGCCCTAGGAGATCCAATAAAATCATCTCCCTGCTCAGACCTGCCATCTAGTGAAGCAAAATTGCACCAAAAGGGTAAAATGAGCCCGACCATCTCTGTAAGTGCCCGGAACTAAAAACAAGCTGTCTCACTGGACTCAGAAAGTCCAAATCCATCTAAGGTATATACTCATACCCTCTCCAGATCTCTGCCTGATCATCTACAATATCAAATAGACAAAATAATAACCTGTAAATGACCATATACCAATAATGTAACTCAGGCTGACATCCATCTACTGCAGGTGTTAAAAGGCCAAGACATACTCTACAAATCATTTAAGTAACAATCATAACAAGTAGTAATCACTTCACTGGGGGTACATCAACCAAATATATATATAGGGTTTTATTTATTATAACTTAGACCAGACTTTCAAGACTATACTCACTTCATAGTTGTAGTCAATTTGCTAGTGAAGGGTGAAGGCTAAAATTCATAAGGTTAGGCCAAAGAATGACTGCCCACTCAACACTGTGACACTTTGGATATGGAAAGGGGATACTCACTATAGCCATATGCCGGACAAACAACAACAAAGGGGATGGTAGTGCCTCACAAATGGGTGAACTACTTCAGAAGTGCTTACCCACCTTGACAAATGCTCACAATCCAACTCAATACAAGTAAGGCCAACATTCTTTAGATATAACTTTTTAGGAGTCATTGCTTTTTGGGCCTTTGATTTTCCATAGCCTTTGTCTACGTATTTTTTATACAGACTTTTATCATTTAGGCTTTATGCATTCATGTATGTTGAAAAACACTACTTTTCATGAATGTTCTAAGATATTTCATTGCAATAGTTTTCAGAGCCAATTTCATTAGGCTAGCCTTGCATTCACGTATGTTGAAAAACACTACTTTTCATGAATGGGCTTTTATTTATAAGATATTCATTTTATTTCCAAATACATTGTATTGATGGCAGCGCTACTTGTTTCAGGTAAGCAAACACATCCTAGGAAACTCAAAACCGAGACACAAATAAACAGGGAGGCTTGTCCAACAAAGGCTTTAGCGGGGAAAGGTCCTCCATGCCACATGTTGAGTAGTAAGTCAGGCTAAAATATAACTGGAAGGTAATGGATGGGTGGAGACAATGAATGATGGAACCAACACTAGCAAGCCAAAGTATGGTGGGAATGACTACCTCTATTCTCCCTAAGGAGGGTAAAACTGATGAGTATAGATCAAGAACTTCTAATTCTGAGTAGGGACATCAATACATAATACAGATACATCCAAGTCCACATATTTATATGGCCGCCAGATCATGACACTAAATGCTAACACATGTCACTGAAATGAGCATAAGAGCAATGATAACCATAACACAATATAATACAAGCCAAGTCATAATCATGAAAATAATCCATCTGAACCAACATCTGTCCAATGAGAAAACACTGATGCAAATTTGGGCACTGCTAACTGCTTTGTACATGACTAAATGGCTACATCGGTCCTCAAATCTAAGTGTCCTGAGACTCAGTCCTGGCATGGGAAAGTACTATAGTCCATAAATAAAATAATGATCCATCATAAATGCTCATCTCATCATCTCATCTGTAGGAGATCTAGCTGAAAAAGTGTATTGAATCTAAAAAATAGAATATGGTAGCCTGGGTACTATATATGTGATAACAGGATCAAAGAGGGACTTTGACTTTCTTTTTAGATATCAAGAATGAAGAAGAAGTCAAACTAGAATCTCCTTCTTTCCAGAATGAAGCAATTGAAACCTTAGCATAAACTTGCCACAAAGAAGCTCGTCAAATCTGTAAGGCCTACTACTCAAGATTAGGAGATCATGCAAGTAAACAAGCTAAACATGAAAAATCCATTAGTCTTCAAGCATAAAGTTTAAACACAGAATTGGAAGAGCTAGAAAGTTTTCATTCAACTCGTCATTCCTATGGATTAGAAACAATTACTTTTAAGGTAGTGAATAGTCAAGCAAAGAATGGACAAATTTAGCTAAGCTACAATTATATCAATGAAGCACTAAGACAAATAAAATCCACACAACCAAGATGATACACCCATGTAGCCTCCAAAGCTCTTATTCATTAAAAGATAAACACAATTACGATAGCAAAATGGCAGAGCTTCAATCCTTCTATCAAAAGGAAGAGGAATGAGCTTGTTTATATAGGAAATGGAGACCCAGGAGGAGCGCACCCATACTGGAGGCAAGTTGAGTTGCATGAGTGATTTGTGTGATGCATTGGAGTTATATTTTAGTTGAAGTGGAGAGGAACAAAGAGTGGTAGGCGCCACCTCTTGAGAGGTGTGCCACCTCTCCACTTGAGTGTCCACCAAACCGTACAATACTCGCCACATGAGGAAGGCGTGAGATAACTGGGGGATTGGTTTATTGTTCGAGTGGAGTTAACTCATGAGGTAGGTGCCACCTCAAAGGGAGGTGGGCCACCTCTCCAAGATCCAACAACCAATCGCCATATGTGCCATGACATGAGCCTCACGTGAAGATGGTGGTGCACTTCAACTTTGGATACACTTTACCATACTCAAGTCAAATCCATATCAAAATTTATTAGTCTAATTGCGTTCCACATGAGACAAAGATGCCCCTCTTTCCAAGTCATTCAACCAAGTTCTCATGACTTATGACTTTTTGACTTTGGTGTCATTTTGTCGCATCTTTAGCATTTTTTTACCCTTTTGTGTCCACTTTAAGCAAAAATGCTTTACGAGATAATTTAAGCACCCGAAGTATAAGAAAAAAGGGTCCTAGGGTAAGAGGACGCTCCGAGTGTGAAAACGAGCATCCCCACTCCAAATTCTGCCTTTGGATCATGCTTTTATTACAATTTGAAACTTTCGAATTAAACCATTAACAATGGCCTAAGTTTGTAGGAAAATTTATTTTTCTCAAAACTTAAAAAAAAACCTAGGGGGACCTAGCACATATCCGTATGACTCAATAATAATGTCTAGCATGTTCATATACATTGACACATGAACTTTAATAACCGCCCAGGGTTTAATCACAAAGACGGCCATTCCAGCTTTGGAGAAGTTGGTGAAAAGCTCAAAAATTATACATTGCTTGTTCAGCATTACGTAATTAACAAGGAAAAAAACACCTTGGAATAATCGGCTTGATAACCAAGTCCTAGGAAGCCAAGTTCTTTACAAAAAAACCCATGCTAGCACATTTTTTACAATCTCCCTGCAAGGTCTGAACATGTAGTAATAAAGTGAAAAAGGGGGCCTTGGAAGACCTGAATGGACTTCTGAACATGACAATGAACATATAATATGTTCAAACTTTGCCTGCTCTCTTGAAAGTCCAACTGAGTGCAATTTAGGTGGTAACATCTTGAAGGGTTTCCCGAAGGAGAAATCTTAGTGTATGTTGTGAATGTCTTCCTTTCGATGATCCTTATGCATGCAGTTATTTTGATATGATATAATTTGAATTAAAGATTGACTAACATAACTGCTTAAGGTAGAAATTTCAACAATCATCACATCATATCACATCACATCAAAGGGGAGGCCCAAGAGCAGCAAAGATGGGCCTCAATACTCTGGAATTCAGCTTGCTCAAAAGCAAAAATAAATCTGAAAAATAGTATGCCTGCATAATGTGGCATAACAGTGATAACACTAGCATCAATTGAAAAGTCCCCACAATCTGGAAGTGTCTCTAGCAAATATCCATGGTCAAACCATAGATCTCATCTGTGGAACCGATGTGATCAAAATCACAAAGGCATCAATGATCAAGTCACCCCCACATGTCAAGGGGTAACAGGGCACAATGACACTAATCAACAGTTGAAGAGAATGTAATTATTCTGCCGTTCTGCTTAACAAAGTGTACAATTCGAATGCATGATAGTTTGTGAATGGAATTATCTGAATTCTAGGAAATCAATGGAAGATGAATTTATTGTTTCTGCTAGTTGTAGTTTAATCTACTCTTTTAGAAATTTGAATTTAAATTCTTCTATGGTTTAACATTTTTCTTTTTCTTGCAGCTAAGCCACAGATCTACATAATATGGACAATGGCATTAACAAAAGATCAACAAGAGAGTTTTGTAAACCTTGTTAGACAAGATTGGTGTAGAGAAGAATATGGGACATTACTGCAACACCTTCATAATCAGAAGGAAGTTAGCAAGAACACTTGTCAATCATTGATTGCCAATGAAGATCTCAAAGAAATGGGTCAGGAATCAGCCTCAAGTTTGGATGAAAATGGAGACCTACAGGAGCACAGTTGCAGCCTTTTTGAATTGTCTGGTGAGACAAAGCTAGGAGTTAACTCTTTAGGCAAGGTATCAATTATCCGTGCCCAAGTTATCATCTCAAGTTGCAAGCTAAGTCATGAACTTTTAAATATGTGTTTTGTACCCTCCTGGAGTGAATGCCAAATTATATATACATGTTATCTATCTATCTATTTATTGTGCTTATGCTATTTTCTACGTTGCATGCTTTTTTCATAACATAGAACTCAAGAGGAGGGTGGAAACAGCTGTTCAGAGCGGCAGGAAGCTCCCCCTGAGGTTTCCAAGCAGTGGCAAAAATAAAGTTAAAAAATTATAAAAATCCAAAACAATAAACAGAAAAATGTAGGAATTAAAACAATTAATTTAACCATGATACATACCAACACTGTTATTCCATACATTAATCAAATTTCAAAATAAGAAATCAAATGATAATCTATTTATTTAATTATACAAATTAGTAGGTACATAGTGCAAAATGCCCAAAATACTACTGAAGTTCAATTATATAGTTTGCAGTGGAAAAATGCCCAAAATATGGGATCGATTACAGTTCAGATTCTGTGCTTGGAGGTGAGTTTGCCACATTTCATGTTCATTTTAACAATGACATGCCTTAGTTGTGCCAGAAAGATGGGCAACTACTCTGTTGTAGCTGCCCATAAAGCAGTGTATGCAAGTATTGCATAACCAACCCAACATTGAACACACAACCACTGTTCTCTCTTGTAACAAACTGCAGAAATGATTTCTTAATGTAAACTGCTCTCCCTGGATCCATCTTATAAATGTTCAAGAACAAAGGCTTGCAAAAAAATAGAAATTGAAACAGTGCTGTACATGACAAAACGTACAAGTACATACATGCTAAATTGATCAATGGTCATGTATTAAACTATTAACTACTTACAAAACAATGTTACAATTCCCCATGAAACACATTGAATACGAAATAGGTCATGGTAGAAACATAAACCAATACATATTATTACTAAATGTCTAAATCATAAATTTAAACTATAAAATAATAAATGGCTTATGCCCAAGTACATAGTACATAGCGTCAATGGCCAAATGTTCAAAATAGTACATGTTAAAATTAGGGTTTTTCATAAAAATTGAGATACTTGTACTTCAATGCAGATTAAAATAAAAATAATACTGAAGTAAAAGTATGGCAGTAGTAAAAGTCTAGCAAATAAAAAAATATAATTTTCATCTCTTTCAACTTTAACACTCACTAAGGACCAGTGTGTTAAAGTTACCCAACTGAAATAAAATCACAAAATGTAGAGCAGCAGTAAACTAACAATAAAAGAAACAAATCTGATAACATACTTAATGAATTGGACCTCCCTTGTACTAAAAAATTACTTTCAGATCAGATCTTGTCTCTCAGAGACAAGTCATTAAATGGATCAAGTAATTAACCCTTACCTGAGAGTAAACACATACATGAGAGAGAGGGAGAGAGATAAAGTGCTGTAGGATAGGGTTAGACAAGTACAGTAGAAGGTACATGTTATCACACAACTTGTAGTTGTCCCTAAAGGTATCCCATTTGGGACAGTAGAGGAGATGGACAACTAAAGAGGTGACCCAAGAAGTGCAACAGTTCCCAATGCAAGCTGGGAGTCACGTCAACCGATGCACTCTTCACTTTAGATTATCAAGAATCACAACCAAGGGGGAGACCTTATAACCAATCAAAGAAGATTAGCCAAAGCAAAGTTTCAGGGGAGTGTGTAAATTGAGTTACGGAAACCAATGCAAGCTTAGGTGAACCCAAGAGTTTAAGTGTGGTTGAAGAGGCTTATGATATTAGGAATGTTTCAACCAATGAATGAGTTAGGCCACCTAGGAGGACCAAAGAGATAGATCTAACACCATGAAATACACAAGTAGGGCCCACTTCCTTAAAATAGGGAAATGATTCAAATGGGTCCCACAAGGTCAAATTAGGGGTGATATGGTGCTAAGGGGTGTTTGATGATGCAGATCTATGGATCCAAGGTAAATTAGACACACCCACATATGGGATCTTAGCATATGACACAATCCCCAAGGAGTGCGAATTGACCCAAGGAGACTAGTGCCTTTAGATGGAAGGGCAAATGGAGTCCAAATTATGCCAAATTGTAGATCGGGGTAGTTAAGGCAATTATCAAGGTGGGTTTTAAGTGGTATTCCCCGAGGTAGGCTAGATCTCCATAGATCTAAGCTTGAAAATGCATCACCCAATGACCCAAGTGGGGCACAATCCTCAAAACGAGGAATGGGGCCCACAAGGCAGAAATCAAAGGAGTGACGCACTAGGGGTAGGTTATCAAATGAGAGGAGTGCAAATCAAGCGGGATCTCACCTACCCAAGTGAAAGAACTAGCAAAACTCACCCAACCAAGGAGTGTGACCTCACCCAAGGAAGGCTAAGTGCCTTGGAAAATGTGTCAAATGAAGCCCGATTGCCACCAAACTGTAGATCCGAATTGTCCTGGATGCTATAGAGGTGGGTTCTTTTTATTATTCCCAAAGACAAGCTAGATCCAAGTAGATCTAAAAAGAGGTGAAAATGAGGGTTTTAACCAATGAGGGTTTTGAGATCTAAGAGAATAGAGGGATAGGATAGAAGAATTTCATACCTCATGGAGCATGCCTGGAAGATGAAAATGGAAGAGGCTTGTGACAAGGATTTCTTCCCACAAAGATCAAATGCCAAACTTTGATGAGCCCTTCTTGCCAACGTTTTACCTCCTTCAACCAAATCAATTTTCCTATTCCTGTCAATCAAGGACACAAAGATCAATCAATCAATCAAGAATGGAAAGAAATGCATACAAAGATATGAGAAACATGAATTGTTGGTACAAAAGACAAAACAACTCCCTGTCACCCAAAACGCCCTCTTGAAGCTTGAAGGGTAGGCCTCTCCACCAATTCGCACCCCTCCAAATCGTCTTCTTTGCCTACAACACAATGTTAGTTGAAGATAAAATCAAGATGGCCACCAATGTCTGTCAGTGCAGAGGAAGACACATTTACAATCACCACAAGCATTCCAATTCCAAGATCCAAGATGCCCAAGAATGTATTTTTATTCCAATAGCCCAAAGCCAAAAATCTCTAGATCTCTCCCCCCTTTACAATGAGAAGCTCTCTCCTTTAAATAGGAATGAAAGATAACAAAATCCTAACCACCTTTCAAATGGATGGCTAAGATTAAAAGATCAAAATGTTCTAATCAACGGTTGAGATGAGCTCAACATAAAGTACATGGATCAATACAATAAGATAATATATCAATGGACTAAATCACCCTAGGAGAGGGGATCCCACTTAATAAAAATGAATAAAGCTCATGGTGGGTCCAAGAGGTATTAACTAACACCCCTAGTGTGTTCCCATGGCACAATAAAAATAAATATAATTTTTAAATGCAAAATAGTGCCTCGGAGGAAATCGTGAGCCTCCAAAAGCTCTAGAAAATAATAAAATATGCTGGAGTGATGGATGTGGGTCCATCAAAGTGATGAAACTGCTGGAGAAGGAATGGAAGACATCACACTCATCATTAAAACTCATCACATGCCATTTCCTTGCCTCAATAGCCCAAATTGAATTATTTAGTAGCCATTTTTATTATTTTTAATCTACCTCGGGAACCGTGATATGGCCCAAACTACCTCCTAGATTGCCAGCGTTGTCAAACCTAGCCCATCAAGCTCTCTAGGAGGGGGGTAATATGATAAAAACAAGTGGTTGGACCACCCCCTCCTCATACAGCACCCTAGGTGAACCAATCAAATCACCCCTCTGCTCTGACAGACCATTCAGCATGGCAAAACTGCACCAGAATGGTACACTGAGACAAATCATCACTATAACTGCCCGAAACTGAAAATAAATTGTCTCATTGGACTCAAGGAGCCTAAATCCATCAAAGGTGCATACTCATACACCCTACAGATCTCTGCATGATTAGGTACAATATCCAATACGCCCAGACAGATAGAATAATAATCTGTAACTGATCAAATAATCAATAATATAATCCAAGCTAACATCAATCTGTTGCAAGTGTTTATAGGTTAAGACATGCTTTACAAATCATTCAAATAACAATTATAACAAGTAGCAATCATTTCACTGGCGATCTATCAACCAAATATAGAGTTTCTTTAATTAATTATAACTTAGACCAGACTTTCAAGACCGTACTCACTTCATAGTTGTAATCAATTTGCTAGTGAAGGGTCAGGGCTAGAAATCAAATGGTTAAGATAAAGGGTGACTACCAACTTGACATTGTGACACTTTGGATATGGAAACGGGATACTCACTCTAGCATATGTTGGACAAGAAACAACACAGGGGATGGCAGTGTCTCACAAATGGATAAGTTACGTTCAAAGGTGCTTATTCACCTTGACAAATGCTCACAATCCAAATCAAATACAAGTGAGGCAATCAATCTTTAGATATAACTTTTTAAGAACCATTGCTTTTTGGGCCTTCGAATTTCTATAGCCTTGGTCCATGCATTAATTACACGGATTTTATTATTGAGGCTTTATGCATTCATGTATGTTTAAAAACACTACTTTTCATGAATGGTTTTTCACAAGATATCCATTTCAATATACTTCATAGCCAATTTCATTAGGCTTGCCTTGCATTCATGTATGTTCAAAAACACTACTTTTCATGAATGGGCTTTTTTCATAAGATATTCATTTCATTTCCAAATACATTGTATTGATGGCAGTGCTATTTGTTTTAGGTTTAGCCAACACAACCTAGGCAACTCAGAGCCGAGACACAAATAAACAGGGAGGCTTGTCCAACACAGAGGCTCTAGTGGGGAAAGGTACTCCATGCCACAAGTCAAGTAGTAGGTCGGGCTAAAAACATAACTGGAAGGTAATGGATGGGTGGAGATAGTGAACAATGAAACCAACATTAGCAAGCCAAAGTATGGTGGGAATGATCACCTCTCTCCTTTAAGGAGGGTAAAACCAATGAGTATGGGTCAAGAAATTCCAGGTCTAGGTAGGGACATACATATATAATATCAATACATCCAAGTCCACATATTTATATGACCGTCAGATCATGACACTAGATGCTAAGACATGTCACGAGAATGAATATAAAAGCAATGATAACCATAACACAAGATAATATCTGTTGAGTCATATACATGTAAACAATCAATCCAAACCAACATTTGTCCAATGATGAACTACTGATGCAACTCTGGGCACTACTGCTCTGCAAAATGGCTAAATGGCTACATCAGTCCTCAAATATGAGTGTCTGAGACTCATTCATGGCATGGGAAAGTACTATAGTCCATCATCAAATAGTGATCCATCATAGATGCTCATCTCAGCATCTCATATGTAAGGGAACTGGCTAAAAAACTATACTGGAATCTGAAAAATAGAATATGGTATCTCGGCTACTGTATATGTGATAACAGTACAGTAGCCAAGACATCCAAGATCAACTTCAAGATGTTGATCAAGATAGCCAACAAGTGTCCAGCAATGGAGGACAGCCTTCAAGGAATCATTAGTAGCACAAACAAACCAAAAACAGTCTAGAGGTATTCACATAACAATCCACATAGCCAGTGGCTCATTCATACAGCCCATGGTCCATTCAAACAGCCCAACTTAGGCAGCGGCCTACACAAACAGTCCTCACACAGGCTGTTGACCTCACTAATAGTCCACGACCTAGTCAAATAGTCCAAAACAGGCTGCGGCCTCATCAAAGAGTCCAATCACCGACTGTGGCCTCATCAAACAACCCACATACAAACGTAGAACAACCCACGACAAAGGTAGCAACCCGACAACAACCCACGACAAAGGTAGCAGCCCAACAAACAACCCACGACACCCTCCAAACAGTCAGTAGCAGCAATGGCATCCACCTCAGACAAAAAACAAGGTATGACAACCTCAAAAACAAGTGCAGCAACAGAGTAAGGCTCACACATGTGGAGGAGGGAGAGACAAGTAGTTGTTAGAAGTCCAAATCAAGAGAGCGCCCAAGCAAGAGAGGATAGAAAACCCTTGACGTCGCCCAAAAAATGAGTGAGCATCAAACCCTAGATCAGACATAAGCAATCAGATAAGATCTCATCTCCAAGACACACACAAAATGGCTTGTATTTATAACTTTTAATGACTTCTAGAAGGATCTTCCTTCTAATCCTTCATTTTCTTAGGGTTACTTTACAAAGGGTCAAGACTTCATAACATTAGGGAGGGTTACTAAATATAAAATATAAATTAATGTTAAGACATCATAACAAATGTTAAGGTACCACACTCAAAAGGGGCGTTAGCACAACAAGGGAGAGGTCAACACAAGACCAAACAAGAGGTGTCACAACAAAGTGGGAAGACTATTAAATTTTTAACATGGATTTGAGTTTGATAGCAGTAACAGTCTTTCTTTTTCAATTAACAGACTTGTAAGTTATATCAGTAGTAGATAAAATAATTATGAGATAGATAGCAGCAATAGAAGAAATCAAGCATGCACATATACACACAATTTATCATGGGGAAAACCTTTTTAGGAATAACAACCCCTGCAATGAAAAATCTTCCTTATAATGAGATGACTGAGTTTGCACAAGAGCAGATAACAAATCCACCAAGTTGCCCCTAGGGCATATTTGTCAACAAAAGAACAAGAACAGTTCTATAAAGGGCTGATAAAAAATAACCCAAACCAACCAAGCAGATCTGACGAAGATGTTTGTAGGCTTGAATGTGCTGCTAGCTGTCACAGCCTGTCCTCTGGGTTAATCCATGCACCGGTGTTGCTAGTGTAAGCCCCAACTGGGTTGTTAAGTTTTTAGACAGAACTCGAATGGCCTGAGAAGAGACCTAGCAGGACAGCCGAGAGCTGGAATAAGCCCTAGCAGGGCTTTCGTGAGCTGGGGTAAGCCCTAGTAGGGCTACCGTGAGCTGGGGTATGCCCTAGAAGGGCTGCCGTGAGCCCTAGCTGAGCTCGGATGGGGCTGAAGTGGAGACTATGGTGGAGGAGCACCTAACAAAAATGACCTCAACCTTTACACCATCAAATTCCAGTGATGTAGCTTTAAGATAGACCCCACGACAGTTAGGCCAATCTGTTACCAACTATTTTGTACAATAGTTGAGCTTCCTATTGAGCCGCCAGTTATCGAGCATGATGAATGCTCATCTCCAGAGTTCAGAAGTTTAGTGTGTTCTAGACTTAGCCAGTTTTTGGCTGAACTTTTTATTTTTGTAAAATACATGTTCATACCCCCTTGGGAAAAATGTCCTAGCATTAAATTTTTTATAAAAGGCTCGGATTCCCAGACTTGGGCATCAAGCCGACTAGCCCAGAGTGTTTTTTCCCTTGGTTATTATTGGCTGTTGAACAAACGACCAATAATTTCTGAGTTTTTCACTCGCTCCTCCAAAGCTGGGGTAGTTGTTTTGATGTTTCGGCCTTGGGAGGTTATTAGAGCCTTTGTGTCAGTGTTTTTTGTCATGCTAGGCATTCCGATTGAGTTGTATGAATATGTACTAGGTCCCCCTAGAGTTTCGTTGGATTCCGAGAAAAATATTTTTTTTCCATTTTTTAATGGTTTAAATGGAAAAACTCAAAATGTAATAAAAGTGTGATCAGGAGTCCGTTTTCGGCATGGTTGGGCTCATTTTCAAGCCTGGAGTAGCATCTTTTCCCTAGGGGCCACTTTCACCATCAGTCGGGCAGCCGAAGCACCCCGTGAAGCAGTGTTTGACTAAAAATGCATCAAGATGGCATTTAAATGCTAAAAATGGACATTTTGGCACTAACGTCAAAATATTAAAAAGTCAAAATTGAATTTTTAAGTGGTGGAGATGATTTGGCATGGGTTCCATATTAAGTTACAACTCTATTTCACATGACATGAGTTGAAACTTTGGATTAAATTTGAAGTTTGTATTAAGTTAAAGGAATGGATGACGTGAATGGGAGTGGTCATGCTAGCACAAGTGTGGAAGTGACGAATGGGAATGGAAATGCCCCTATCCACTACATAACTTAAACCATGGCATATATTTCATATGTTTTAAACCATAGTATATTCCATGTTTAGCGATTTGATAAAAATAAAGGGGATGACGTAGAGGTGATGGATTGAGCTCACGCTTATGTGGTGGTGATGCATGCGATTGGGATGTGGGTGGACCCATCGTTAATATATGAGTTACTTAAACCATGGTATAAACACACCAATGCAAATGAATATGTTTTGGGGTGTGTCGTCAACATGGAGGAGCTCACGCTAGTTGAAAGCGTGAGCATGGTTGTGCTAGCATGGAGTGGGCCCCCTTGTATGCACATGAAACTCAAGCTTTGTTTTTTATTATAATATGATTTGGAACCCGAGATCTTCACTTAACTTCACGTGTTACCATCCATCAAATCAATCACGCCGATTCCAGGCTGTCGTACATTCGCGTGAGGGGAGAAGGAGACGTCGATTTGGAGTTGGTGAGGTTGATTGGGTGTGTTGGTAGCTTATTATCAGTTCAACTCCGGTTCAACTTAGTTCAAGCCCAGTTCAACTCCGCTTCAACTCAGCTTAACTCCGGATTCATCTCTGGTTCATTAAAAGCCCCTAGGGCTTGGTATTTTGTATAAATATAGGTGCTTTGCACTCTTTTCTTCATGGATCCTTTGATGTAAACTTACTCTGTAGAATTTTGTAATTGCTTTATGCTCATTATTTGGAATAAGATCAAGACTTTGGAGGTCCATGCAACTTGGTGCTAGTGGTGAATGAACTTTGTGAGGTGAATGCTTTCCATATGTTTCAAGTCAAATGCTTATGTGTGATCAAATCAGTTGGTTTTAGAAGTCTATTATATAGAACGTAAAATCTCCCATTTACAGTTGATAATTTGGTTGATTATGCTATTGTATCAAGATTTCATGAGCAAGAATATTCAGTTGTATTAATGTTGATGAATCTTTATATGCTTAGCATGCTAGTTGATTGATCTCACTGGGTTGTTTGAGTGGTCTGATTTTGCACAGGATTTGCCATCTTGGAGAAGGGTGTGAGCTCGGTTGCATCTAGCTCATCTTCAAGATCACAAGTTTTTTTGTTTAACATTGGTTTTCTTTTCAGGATCTACATAGCTTGGATTATTTCAAGGAGGAGGCACTAAGGGTTTGGTTTGCTTCAAGTTCCATCTTACAAACTACTTTAAAACTTGCTTACCTTGGAAGCCTTAAAAAACCTTTCTTGCTTTCGTTTTTTTTTGTTTCCTCCCCTTCGTTTTTCCTTCTCCTTAGCTCTTCTATTTTGCCTCTCTTCCTTCGATTTTTGCAGCCAACTGTCTTCTTGTTGGCTGCCCTGTTTGCCCTTCTTGTTGCAGCCATCCTTTCCTTTGTGTGGCTGTCATTTTCCTCATTATTTTGCAGCCAACTTTTCTCTTGGTTGGTTGCCCTTTTCCACCTCAATTTTCAGCGCTTTTGGGCATTTTTTCAACCACTTTTTGTCTGTTTTTGCGCCTTTTTTCTTCCTCTTTTTGCAGCCATCTTTTCTCATACTTGGCTGCCCCTTTTTCTCTCTTTTGCAGCCATCCAACTCCTTTGTTGGCTGCCTTGTTTCCTTATCTTTTTTTAGCCTTCTTTTTACTCTTTTGCGTGTCGTTTTCCTAGTTTTTCTTACTTCAAAAAGACAAAAAATTTCAATTTCATACGTAGATCTTAATTGCATCTAGTTTCCTTTTCATTTGATTTTACTAATGCTAAAGGGTGCTTGTAATGTGATTTGCATTATGTTGTAGGTATTGAGCAAAAGCAAACTCAAGAAGGGGACTTGAAAAAGAAGAAGAGATTATCAAAGAGAAGAAGAAGATTGCAAAACCAAGAGGAGACTTGAAACCAAGATCAAAACCATGAAGACTTAAAACACTCTCCTTTTTTGTAAAGCTCTTAGGAGCCCTTTTAAAAGTCACTTCTACCATCTTCATTTCTCATTCCAAGGTTGAAAATCCTCAAAAGTTGTATTTGATCAATAAAATAAGGCTAAGTGGGATAAAGCCTCCCATAGTTTGTGTTTCTTCCCCATTTGGGGAAGACTGTCTTGTGTGTTCTTAGCTTAGATTTGCTTCAAGTACCTAGATTAGTTTAATTTTTGCTTAGAACACTAATTGCTAGATTAGCTTATACTTTATTTGAGCTATCACGTGGTTTCATATTTACAATCTGATTGTCTCTTAAAATAAACCAAATTCTCTTGAACTTGCCATAACCCAAGTCAAGAGCACTCTTTGTCGAAAAGCATAGTTAGATTTGCATTTTCCTTGAATTAGGCATATAGAATAGTTAAAGTCTCTTGAACTTCCGTGATAAGATGAAGTCAAGAGCGCTCTCTGTCAGAGAGTTGAACTGTGTACTCATAATAATAAAATCGTTCCAACTCACATTTCCCCACTTAAAATTTACTTCATTGCTATCCCTCACCTAGTACGCTCTATCGACCTTGAAAAGTTGGACTCGTACTCAGAACGGTGATCGGATTTGTTAATCTTGCAAGTGATAACATAATAAAATCTTCACCCCTACAACCAATGCACTGGCGTTGTCAAAAGCATTCAAGTTGTTCTCAGTAAGGGCGTCGGACGCCCCCATTGTCTAAGTTTCTTGGCTTGCTGGTTAATTCTCCAAACACCTAGCCTGAGATACTAGACGGGCCGACAGGTCTCGAACGGAACGACTTAGAATACTTTTCCGGTTGGACTTTGATACCTTGTTCTCTCAGCCTTAATAATCCAAGATCAATAAAACTTGATAAAATTTACAAAGAGCATTTGCAAAACGATCGCACAAACATTGAACTCTTGTATCAAGCATCCCAACACTACAATTTATGACTCCATGCCCATTGGATAAGACATTGGTCTGTCATTATTGTATTTTCATATCTCAAGTGTATTGTTCAATATCTTATCATTATGGATGCTTTTGTTTAATTCAATCAATGTTGTGTTTTATTTAAATACTACAAGCATATCTTTGTAATTTTTAAAGTTAAAACTGTGATCTTCCCATCAGAAAACTCCTAAACAACACCCATCCGCATTCGCAACCACCAAAAAACATTTAAAACATTGAGCCATAGAAACTCTTTGTTAGGGACTACCCCCCTTGGCTTCGTTAGGAGTTAGCCTAAACGGAGGAGCTAGGAGTAGGTGACAGTACCTGGCTCTATGCTTGCCCCCAAGGCCACACCTCTCCCACTTTCTCGAGTGAGGAGACATCGTTCATTAGATTTCTGCTGCTGGTGTGCATTCGGCAGACAACATCTTTTGGCGTCGTTTCCAAGGACAAATCTTTTTGTTCCTGGACGACCTTTGTTTCTTTTTAGTTTTTTACCTTTTTTCCCCTTTTTGGTAGATTTGTAGTCCAATCACTCTCAGAAATTAGACTTGAATCCACCTAGCGACTCCACTGTCAGTAAACACCTCAAGGTATTCAACTAGAAGAAACTCTGAAGGTTTGCTCAATTTCATCCCTGAGCTTGAAACGGTTTATAGGAGGAGACTGAACAAACTAGTTTCTCGTAGGATCCTTGAAGATCTTGGATCTCAGTCTGTTTTAGACATCCATCTTTTATTTCAAGAAAACTTAGAAAATTTTGAAAATAATAATTGTTTCCTTTCCACGATGGGTGAGTTTTTTACTCAACTCAACTTCACTCAAATAGCAGGTCAACCCCATGACCTTCTTGAGAAGGCTATTTATAAACTCATGACTTTTAATGGCACTGGTGCCTCTACCTCTGCTGAGCAGCATATCAGAAACTTTTCCAAACACTATGGCTATAAATATGTCAAGGGTACTGACAAACATGAAGATGTTTACATGACCCTTTTTGCTCTATCTTTGGATGGTAAAGCTGGAAACTGGTATGACAACTTGCCGAACAACTCTTTCGCTACCATAGCAACCTTCAAGGCTGCTTTCCTCGGAAAATTTGGCAGCAAGAAGGAACCTAGACATCTAGTGGCAGCCTTGACTAGTATGAAGAAATCAAATACCGAAACCATGGATGAATTCAACAATAGGTTTACAAAGTTATCAAATTCCATCCCTGCCACTTATGCTCCTCCTGCAACTTCCACTTTGGATTATTACATAGAAGCATTAAGTGGCAAAATCCAGTATCAAATAAGAGACAAGGAACCCACCACATTGCTTCAAGCTCAAGGTTTGGCTATCAAAATTGATAAAAACATGCAGTCTTCAGGAGATTCAAACATCCAGGGTTACTCTAGATCATCAACTCCTCTGAAAACTGTGGAACCTAAAGGAAAAGAGCCATCAAACAAGGCATATGAAAAGAATCTCATGGACCTAACAGAAAAAATGCAAGACATGGAAAGGAAGTACTTAGCACAGATGAAAGAGGTTCAGAATCGGGTCATAACTGTTGAAAGAACTCAACCTCCACGACCTCCTAGAACCTTCCCTACAAGACCAACATGGCAGAGAAAGAATCCCAACCATGAGCAGAGGCCTCCTCATCAGTTAGAGGCTGCTAATATGGTTGAACCTTACAAACCATTTTGTAGGGCATGTAGAGATTTCCATGAGGAATCTGGTTGTCATTATGCATGTTATGTTCAGGAACATGGTTATCCTGAGGGTTGTGGTCCCAACACATCTGCAAGCGAGCCTGACTCTATCAACAATGTAGGAGACATCTATAACAATCATAGGGATAGTTGGAATCAAGCCAACCAATTTCATCAGAGGGTTGATCATTTGACTAAATATTATGGGGAAATGCCTTCAAATAGCAACAACGTTCAGAACTTCAAAGGCATGACATATCAAAGAAGACCAAAGGAAGGACCATCTACCCAAACTACTTCAAACGTAACAATTCCTAACATCCCTCCAGAAATTAATGATGAAAAGGAATCTGTTGCTCTAACTTTTGATTTAGGTAATTGGTTGGCAAACTCCAAAGTTCCGGTTCCCATACTTGAGTTATGTAAAATTCCTGGACAGAAAGAGAAACTGTTAGAACCTCAAACTGATGATGTTCCCCTCCCTACCTCAAAGATTGTTGCACCTGAAAGACCTGCAACTCCCATGAAAGTAACTTTTGCCAATATAGTAGAACACCCTTCACCAAGTCAAGAAAATGTCTATGGAGATCCTCTTGTAATCTTGCATACTAGGGACCCAAGAAAAGAAGATCACCCGCCCTTCTACATATCATTGATGATAGGTGATTTTCTCTTGCACAACTATATGCTAGATTCAGGGTCAGGATCCAATCTTATGACTAAGAAGGTCATGCAACAGCTTGGCCTTAGAACCACACGCCCCTACCAAAATGTATGTGCCATGGATTCTAGACCTGTCAAAGTTGAAGGTATGATTGAAAAGCAACACGTAAGATTAGCCAAGTATCTGGACTTCCATGTTACCATGGATATCCTCGTCATAGATGTGCTGGATAAATGGGGCATGCTATTATCTAGAAGGTTTGGTGCCACTTTGGGGGGATCTATTCAAATGGACTGGACATACGCCACTGTACCTGCATCAGAAGATTCATTGGTCAAGTTACATACTGAGAAAGAACGAAGATATCATGTAGAAAACCTAGAGAGACCGTCAAATGAGTATATAAACAACGCTAGTGAAATTGGGATATACCAGATCAACTCCACCTTCTTGGAACCCATCCAAGAAGAAATGAAAAATGAAAAATTTAATGAATTGTGGAAGATGAACTTTGATGGAGCTTACTCTAGAACTGGTAAGGGGGCTGGGGTGGTCATTATTTCACCGGAGGGTAAGGTTTTCAACTTTGCTTTCAGATTGGAATTTGAAGCAACCAACAATGTGGCAAAATACGAGGCACTTCTACTAGGCATCAAGATTGCCAAGGACATGGGAATCAAATTGCTTAGTGTTAAGGGGGATTCTGACTTAATTGTCTAACAAGTTAAAGGTCAGTTTGCGTGTAAATGTCAAAGGTTAAAGAAGTATAGAAATGCAATTTGGGATACAATGGAATTTTTTGATGCCCTTAATATAGGAGCAATCCCTAGAGATCAGAATAGTGCCACCGACAGACTAGCCGTTTCAGCTTCGACACTTCAGCCATCAGATGAGATGTTAGAGGGGGATTGTCCTTTAGAAATTAACTTCAGACCTTCTGTTCCTAATAATGTAGAACATTGGCAGGTTTTCAGGGATGATGAACAAATTTTGAAATTTATTCATAATGTCGATGAATTCTCTAATTTTAAAGTAAATGATCCAGGAGGAAAATAAAGAGTACCCTGGAGAAGGCAACTAGTTTGATAACCCTGTCCCACGTGGTCTAGTTGCTTTAGAGAACATTTTTGACAGGCAGGACAGAAGAAAAAGTAGTGTTGAACAAATGAAACCGGGGGAGTACATTGAGATCAACATTGGAATGGAAATAGAACCAAGAATAATAAAAATTGGAAAAGGTACCTCTGAAAAGGAAAGGAACAACCTTATAAACTTGGTTAAAGAATATAGGGATGTTTTTGCCTTCATTTATGACGAGCTTAAAGCATATAGGGAAGATGTTTTTCAGCACACCATTCCCTTGAAACCTGAATGTCAAAAAGGCAAGCCTTTCCGTCAAAAACTTAGGCAAATAAATCCTAAGTTGGCACCCATTATGAAGAAGGAGCTAGAAAAGATGTTAGTAGCAGGAATTATAGCTCCGACGAGACATTCAACATGGTGCTCTAACTTAGTTGTAGTTAGAAAGAAGAACGGGAGTTTAAGGATATGTATAGATTTCAGAAATCTAAACATAGCATGTCAAAAGGACAATTACCCCCTCCTCAACATGGAGACCCTCCTCCAACGGGTCACTGGATCAAGCATGATGTCAATGCTGGATGGTTTTTCTGGTTATAATCAAGTAGTCATTCAAGAAGAGGATAGGCACAAAACCACTTTCACAACTCCTTGGGGAACATCTGAATATCTGAGAATGCCCTTTGGTCTCACAAATGCTGGTGCCACTTTTCAAAGGGCCATGGATTATGCCTTCAAGGAGTTGATTGGCAAAAACATTGAGATCTACCAAGATGACCTCACTGTGTTCTCGAAATATAGATCCAGCCATGTTGGTCATCTCAGGCAGATATTTGAGCGATGTAGGAAATTTGGCATTTCCTTGAATCTGGCTAAGTCAGTGTTGGGTGTTGAAGAAGGAAAACGCTTGGGACACATTATAAACAAGGACGGTGTCAAGATTGACCCGGAGAGAATAGAAGCCATAAGGAAGATCCCTCTACCTAAAAATGTGAAAGCACTCCAATCTTTCAATGGACACATAAATTTTATCAGAAGATTTATTCCCAACTTAGGCGAACTCATGAAACCCATGCAAGCATTACTTAAGAAAAATGCCAGGTTTACATGGACAAATGAGGGTAGGGAAGCATTTGATTCCATAAAGAATGCCATTACCAGGTCTCCAGTCTTAGTCAGCCCGGATTACACGAAAGATTTCATGATCTTTTCTTTTGCTTTGGAAGACACCATTGTCGATGTGTTGCTCCAAAAGAACTTCGAAGGGTTCGAGCAACCTATAGCTTTCATGAGTAGAGCCTTACAAAACTTTGAGTTGAAATATACCATCATGGAAAAGCAAGCTTATGCCTTAGTCAAGTCTTTAAAGCATTTCAGAACTTATATTGGATACTCTAAAGTCATTGGATATGTTCCCCATGCCGCAGTAAAAGACATCCTGTCTCAAAAGGATTGCTTAGGAATAAGGAGCACATGGGTGTCCAAAATTCAAGAGTATGACCTTGAAATAAAGCCTACCAAGTTAGTCAAAGGACAGGGTCTTGCTAACATGCTCACTCAAAAGAATGAAGAAGCCATTGAAATGATAGCCGAAAACAATATTCCTCAACCGGCCATGACCCCTGCACTTCAAGAGCTTGACAACCATTGGTATTCCGACATCATTTTCTTCTTGCTTCATTACACTTGCCCTGATCACCTCAAAGGTCATAAACGAAGGGCTTTGAGACTCAAAACTGCTAGATATTTCCTTACCCAAGAGGGTCTGGGTTGGAGGAACCCAAATGGCATCATACTTAGATGTGTTCACGAACAAGATTCCAAGAAAATCTTGACTGAGTTCCACTCAGGATTTTGTGGAGGCCATTATGCAACGAATGCAACTACCCACAAGATCCTGAGAGCTAGATACTATTGGCCCACTATCTTCGCAGATGTTCATAAACATGTCAAGTGTTGCCAAGAGTGTCAGCTTTTCACGGGGAAGCAGAAGTTGGTTGCACTTCCCCTTACACCTGTTGTGGTCCTTGCCCCCTTTCAGCAATGGGGGCTTGATTTTATCGGCAAATTTAAGGATAACTCTAGCAATGGCTTTTGTTGGATTTTGACTACAACCGATTATTTCACTAAGTGGGTAGAAGCCATACCTACTAAGAATGCCACTGAAAAGGTTGTTATGGATTTCATTGAGGAAAGAATAATCACCAAATTCGGAATCCCCCTAAAAATAACAACCGATAATGCCAAGGCCTTCAGTTCGAGAGAAGTAAATGACTTCTGTTTTAAGTATGGCATTATCTTATCCCACTCTTCAGATTATTACCCACAGGGCAATGGACTTGCTAAGTCCACAAATAAAAACTTAATGACCATTCTTAAGAAAACTGTGGGTGACAATAAAAGAGCATGGGATAGCAAGATTAAGTATGTTGTGTGGGCAGATAGGATTACTAAGAAGAACTCAATTGGAAAATCACCTTTTGAGTTGGTATATGGACTCACAGCCACCCTTCCAGTCAGCATGTAGATTCCAATCTTCAGACTGTTGAGTGAGTATGGCACGGAAAAATTGGAAATGGAACAGAGGATCCATTAGATCATAGAGTTGGATGAAGCTAGAAGAGTTGCCCTTGATTAGTCACTCAGACATCAAGAGAGTATGAAGGGCACCTTTGATAAGTCAGCTAGGCCCAGATTCTTCCAAGTGGGAGATATTGTTCTCTTATGGGATAAGAGAAGGGAGAAGCATGGGAAGTTTGACAACCTTTGGAAAGGCCCATTTATTATCCATGATACTGCTGGCACCAATTCTTTTCTGCTTAACACCATGGATGGAGAGACATTAAGCCTACCCATGAATGGGCAACACCTGAAGCCTTTTTGTCGAAACAACCTCCAAGATGACCAAGGGGTCATCCCAGGGCTTCTCTAAACCCATCCTTGTTGTATTTTTTATGTACTTTATTTTTGTACCATATTTTATATATCATATCCATGTAGAGTATGTTGTATCATAGCCTTTGTATATTAGCATTTTATCATATTTCATTTATATGCTGAAAAAGAAAAAGATTTTATGCACTTTGATTTGAAAATGAAAAAAAATATATATTTTCAGGTACTTCATCATGGCATATTTTTTATATCATATACATGGGACTAAGACACTTATGTCTACGTGCAAGTACCAGAGATTCTTGGATTCTCGGGCACTCTCTTTAATCAATAAATCAAGCGAGTACCCGTCCCACAGTTGGAGCCAGATGTTACCAACTATTTTGTACAATAGTTGAGCTTCCTATTGAGCCGCAGTTATCGAGCATGATGAATGCTCATCTCCAGAATTCAGAAGTTCAGTGTGTTCCAAAGTTAGCAAGTTTTTGGCTGAATTTTTTATTTTTGTAAAATACATGTTCATACCCCCTTGGGGAAAATGTAAAAAATGACCTAGCATTAAAAATTTTATTAAAGGCTCCGCTTCTCGAACTTGGGCATTAAGCCAACTAGCCCAGAGTGTTTTTTCCCTTGGTTATTATTGGTTGTTGAACAAACGACCAATAATTTCTGAGTTTATCACCCTCTCCTCCAAAGCTAGGGTAGTTGTCTTGATTTTTCAGCCTTGGGAGGTTATTAGAGCCTTCGTGTCAGTGTTTTTTGTCATGCTAGGCATTCTGATTGAGTCGTATGAACATGTACTAGGTCCCCTTAGAGTTTCGTTGGATTCCAAGAAAAATATTTTTTCCATTTTTTAAGCCATTTTTTAATGGTTTAAATGGAAAAATTCAAAATGTAATAAAAGAGTGATCATGAGTCCGTTTTCGGCATGGTTGGGCTCATTTTCAAGCCCGGAGCAGCATCTTTACCCTAGGGGGCACTTTCACCATCAGTCGGGCAACCGAAGCACCCCATGAAACAGTATTTGACTAAAAATGCATCAAGATGGCATTTAAATGCTAAAAATGGACATTTTGGCACTAAGGTCCAAATCTTAAAAAGTCAAAATTGAATTTTTAAGTGGTGGAGATGATTTGGCATGGGTCCCATATTAAGTTACGACTCTATTTCACATGACATGAGTTGAAACTTTGGATTAAATTTGAAGTTTGTATTAAGTTAAAGGAATGGATGACGTGAATGGGAGTGGTCACGCTAGCACAAGTGGTGTGGAAGTGACGAATGGGAATGGAGATGCCCCTATCCACTACATAACTTAAACCATGGCATATATTTCATATGTTTTAAACCATAGTATATTCCATGTTTAGCGATTTGATAAAAATAAAGGGGATGACTTAGAGGTGATGGATTGAGCTCACGCTTATGTGGTGGTGATGCATGCGAATGGGATGTGGGTGGACCCATCGTTAATATATGAGTTACTTAAACCATGGTATAAACACACCAATGCAAATGAATATGTTTTGGGGTGTGTCATCAACATGGAGGAGCTCATGCTAGTCAAAAGCGTGAGCACGGTTGCGCTAGCATGGAGTGGGCCCCCTTGTATGCACATGAAACTCAAGCTTTGTTTTTTATTATAATATGGTTTGGAACCCGAGATCTTCACTTAACTTCACGTGTTACCATTCATCAAATCAATCACGTCGATTCCAGGCTGCCGTACATTCGCGTGAGGGGAGAAGGAGACGCCGATTTGGAGTTGGTGAGGTTGATTGGGTGTGTTGGTAGCTTATTATCAGTTCAACTCCGATTCAAGCCCAGTTCAACTCCGCTTCAGCTCAGCTTAACTCTGGATTGATCTCTGGTTCATTAAAAGCCCCTGGGGCTTGGTATTTTGTATAAATAGAGGTGCTTTGCACTCTTTTCTTCATGGATCCTTTGTTGTAAACTTACTCTGTAGAATTTTGTAATTGCTTTATGCTCATTATTTGGAATAAGATCAAGACTTTGGAGGTCCATGCGACTTGGTGCTAGTGGTGAATGAACTTTGTGAGGTGAATGCTTTCCATATGTTTCAATTCAAATGCTTATGTGTGATCAAATCAATTGGTTTTAGAAGTCTATTATATAGAACATAAAATCTCCCATTTACAGTTTATGCTATTGTATCAAAATTTCATGAGCAAGAAATATTCAGTTGTATTAATGTTGATGAATCTTTATATGCTTAGCATGCTAGTTGATTGATCTAATTGGGTTGTTTGAGTGGTCTGATTTTGGACAGGATTTGCCATCTTGGAGAAGGGTTTGAGCTCGGTTGCATCTAGCTCATCTTCAAGATCACAAGCTTTTTTGTTTAACATTGGTTTTCTTTTCAGGATCTACATAGCTTGGATTATTTCAAGGAGGCACTAAGGGTTTGGTTTGCTTCAAGTTCCATCTTACAAACTACTTTAAAACTTGGTTACCTTGGAAGCCCTAAAACACCTTTCTTGCTTTCGTTTTTTTTTGTTTCCTCCCCTTCGTTTTTTCCTTCTCCTTAGCTCTTCTATTTTGCCTCTCTTCCTTCGATTTTTACAGCCAACTATCTTCTTGTTGGCTTCCCTATTTGCCCTTCTTGTTTGCAGCCATCCTTTCCTTTGTGTGGCCGTCCTTTTCCTCATTATTTTGCAGCCAACTTTTCTCTTGGTTGGCTACCCTTTTCCACCTCAATTTTCAGCCCTTTTGGGCACTTTTTCAACCACTTTTTGTCTTTCTTCGAGCCTTTTTTCTTCCTCTTTTTGTAGCCATCTTTTCTCATACTTGGCTGCCCCTTTTTCTCTTTTTTGCAGCCATCCAACTCCTTTGTTGGCTGCCCTGTTTCCTCATCTTTTTTTAGCCTTCTTTTTACTCTTTTGCGTGTATGTTTTCCTAGTTTTTCTTACTTCAAAAAGACAAAATTTTTCAATTTCATACTTAGATCTTAGTTGCATCTAGTTTCCTTTTCATTTGATTTGACTAATGCTAAAGGGTGCTTGTAGTGTGATTTGCATTATGTTGTAGGTATTAATCAAAAGCAAACTCAAGAAGGGGACTTGAAGAAGAAGAAGAGATTATCAAAGAGAAGAAGAAGATTGCAAAACCAAGAGGAGATTTGAAACCAAGATCAAAACCATGAAGACTTAAACACTCTCCTTTTTTGTAAAGCTCTTAAGAGCCCTTGTAAAAGTCACTTCTACCATCTTCATTTCTCATTCCAAGGTTGAAAAACCTCAAAAGTTGTATTTGATCAATAAAATAAGGCTAAGTGGGATAAAGCCTCCCATAGTTTGTATTTCTTCCCCATTTGGGGAAAACTGTCTTATGTGTTCTTAGCTTAGATTTGCTTCAAGTACCTAGATTAGTTTAATTTTTGCTTAGAACACTAATTGCTAGATTAGCTTCTACTTTATTTGAGCTATCACGTGTGTTATCACCTGCCTTGTAGTTTCCTGCTTAAGGTGGATCCAGAATGGATGGTAGAGGGGCAAGCAACTAAGGGGTGGAACCACGACTGCCTAGACTCCCAAATGGATGGTTGTCACGCCAATCAAGGCAGCCTTCACTTTAGGTTATCCTAGTCCAGGACAACAATGGGGGAAACCCGGATCTGCTCCCGACAGGAAAGATCGAACCTAGACACCAGAAGAAGATCAGATGGGGCTTCAGGGCACTTAAGGTGCAAGGTGAATGGGAACCATAGCTCTAGGGTTTAGGTACTAGCAACTATCTTGGGAAACGTAACTATGACAGGGCGAGCACGAATAGAGTTGGGACTATCCAGTACCTAGAAATCAGACTCAGTAAAAGGTGTTTGAGCTATCAGTGAATGTTGGTAGATGGCAAAGGCTAAGAGCCTAAGGGCAGCGCTAGCTTGGAGATCAGTGCTTGGTATGCATTGGGCAATGGAGTCAGTAGTAAGACAACGTTTCAGGAAACCCACTTGGGAAACACCTTGATCTACGAAACCAAAAAGCAATTGGTCCAGAAAAGCCAAGGTACAGGAAACCCAGCTCAGTAGATAGCTAGCGCTGGGACCTAGGAAGACAAATTTGAAGCTTTAGAGGGTACCGGAAGGCTGATGGCTCAGCATTGAGGATGAGAAGAGATCAGGGAGACCTAATCTACAAGCCCAAATAAGGAAAACAGCAGGAAAATCAGATCTAGAAAAGTCAAAATCTAATGATGGGGCTAGGAGGCTGAAAACTGATTTTTTCAGATCTAGGGCAAACCAGGATGAATTAGCACAGCGTTGAGGGTGTTCTGGGATGCTTGGGACCCAATCTATCAGCCTATCATGTCAAATTTCAGAAAAACTAACTTCCGGAAAAGGCCAATTTTCAGTGAGGGCGCTAGGGCAGTTTCAGTCTATCTTTCAGATCCTGGTCAAACTATTGAGTCTCTTGATAGTGTTGGGGTTGATTTGGACTGCCCAAGACCCAATCTATCCGTCTGTGAAGTCAGAAATCAGAAAAACTCAAATCCCTAGCAGGTCAATTTTTTCAGTGGGGGGTTATGCAGTTAACTGCTGAAAAATAAAATCTAGGTCAATCTATGAGGAATTTGACCAGCGTTTCGGTTGATTTAGTTAGGGGGAGGCCCGATCTATGAAACCCAGAAATGGTTTGGCAAAAGATCGGACGGTTCCCTGGTTATTTGATTTTTTAGGTTTTTATGGTTTAGGAGTTTTCAGAAAAATAGTTAAATTTCAGCAAGGTACAATGGAATAAGATCAGAAAAGAAGAACTTACC
>LPNX011078884.1:14310-30850 GCA_001517045.1 Pseudotsuga menziesii
CTTTTACTTGGTCCTCACCCCCTTTTTGTGAGTACCTTTGGTATGATGGATTTTATTTTATTGTTTTATTGTAATTGATCATATGACCTTTAGTACCCTATTCTAAGTTAAGCTAATATTATTTTTTTATTTTATTGGAAACTATCTTAAAAATTATGGGTTATCTAAGAGACATTTCTAGAATTCTTGTCAAGATTATAAATTAAGTTTCACTTCTCCATTTTTCATGTGGCATATGGACAAGAAAGAAAATCATATCTGACTCTTTGTCTACTTTAGAGTTTGTTGTTGCTAGTTTTTCTTAACAATCTTGTTGTTGCTTAATATCTAGGGTTATTGCTACTTTGAATTGATGTCTTAGGTTCTTGCTTCTCTTGGAGTGGTTCGTGGTTGTCCTACTGCTATTTTTAGTAGGTTGCGGCTCCATTACTCTTAACCAGGACTATCTATGACATCCTTATTGTTGTTTCTGTCGGAAGTGACCACAATGCTCCTCTTTGTGGGATGTATATCCTCTCTTGGGATGGCAAATTGGACGTCACCTTATTTGGGGATTCCAACACCTTATTTATGGCCTTTATGGCTAGGACGTGACTATGTATGTGCTCTAAGTTTGGCTTGTATCGTGTGTATTCCCTCGAAGGGTTGGGTTGTGACTGTTTATGCCCTCTAGGACTGTGTCATGATTTGTGTAAGCTCTCAAAAGGATGGGACATGACTATGTATTCCCTCTAGGGTTGGTCCATTACCTGTAAGCCCTCAAAGGGATGGGTCATGGCTACTTAAAGTATTCTGGGGTTGGGATGTGTCTATTAACAACCTTTCTAAGCTTGAATTATGACTGATGGTGACCTTCATGCTAGACTGTGACTGTGGTGTCCCTTTCTCTATTAAATAGTATTTGTTAATAGCCTTATAAGGATGAATTGTGACTGTTGGTCACCTCTTTTATTGGTTCATGTTACCTTCATACTGGACCGTGACTATGAGTTTATCCACTTTGTTGAAACATGGCTACTGGGAGCCTTTAAGGCTGGGTCGTGACATCTTCCTACTAAATTTTGACTCTTTTATATGCCCCTTGGGTTGGGCATGACTATGGTTATTTCATTCTAACATGTCGTGACTATTTGGATGATTTTTTGAATAGGTTGTCTTTATTTTGGTTGGGTCATGATTGTACATAATATCTCCTAGCTTGTCCATGGCCTATGGTTCCCTATCCTAGCTTATCTATGACTCTATTAAACTGTAGATGATGGGTGAGTAATAGTGGTAAGTGTTCTAGAGGGAGTTGTCACTTTTAGGGTGCCTATTTGTGGTTTGGTCTGAGTATCATTGTTGCTATCCTAATGAGATCATCTCACTTGGTGACTGGGATTTGTTACTGTATGTATCTAACCTAAACCCATGGAACTTTAACCTTCTCTCTTTCAAAGTATGACTTATGACAGCTTGTCCTACAGTGACAAGAGCTTACTCAATATATCTGAGTATAAGGAAAATTCAAACCATATCTATTCAAAATCTATTCTTTAATTACCATGTATTAGTTTTAATGTAATTTTTGCTATTGTTTTCTTCTGGATATTGGAAATGATAATCCATCTCAAGGACCAACTTAAACATAATGATCAACAGAATGTTAAATTTGAAAGAGATGAAAATTATGTTTAAGTTTAGTACAACAGCACTCTCCTGGATCTAGATTTAGTTTTTAGATATGTTTATGCATTAAAGTATAAATTTTAATTGTTCTTTATATTAACCCTAACATAACTCAAAATTTAACATGCTATCAGAGCTTAGGGATTGTAGTTAACTTTATTGTTCAGTCTAAATTAGTCTAGAATGATCCTAAGATAAGGGTTTCAACATTATATAACTAACAGTAAGGGTTTGAACTTTATTTTGGCAATCAAAGTGATAAAGATGATAAAGATATGAGATGGAACTTATTATTTAACTAGATTTAAAATCAATATTTCTAAGGCATTTGAAGAAAGAGATGTGTTATTTCAGTCTATATCAGAAAATGGATTTGATAGAATGAGAAATTTATGACCCCTTGAAGAGACCAACAAATGCCAGAAGGCTTGATTCAAACATATTTTATATGATGAGTGAGAAAGCTTACTTAACTCTTTATATGATTGAATCTTGAGATCATAATTATGATATCTTCTAGTTGATCTTTTCTTGTGTAAATGAGTTCCTTGACTCGTTATGATTAGATTTGCATAGGGAAGTAAGAATTAATTTATGATCTTGATCAGATATGTTAAATTATCCCGGTTTATACTAACAAGTGTGATGATGAATGAGATCTTGAAAAGTATATTATTTAAGAAGTGCATTCTCATATTTAAAGGACATTGGTGTAGAATTCTTAATCATTGTTTGTGATACATTGATAAATGTAATATGAATTTGCAAGTGCAAAGAAGCTTAGATCTTGTTCAAGTATTTGTCATAATATCATGTCTATCGTTATGATCTAACTTAGATTTTTCTAATGCATATATATTATTAACGATATGATGTTCACAACACAAAGATAACTTGTTCAATTTGATGTCATGATCAAAGATGCACAATGAGATTTCTGCATAAGGGCATATATAAAGAGGGAGGAATTTCTATCCCAACTTGTTTATTCGTTGCATTTACATAACATGTCCATATGGTATTGAAAGAATTTAGATAGATTCTTATGAATAATAAGATCCACAAGAGCAGGAGGATGTGAAAAGCGATGAATGTTTGTAGATCATGTTTATGCTTAGAATTAAATGCACAACTCAATAGGGAGATGAGTGCTCAGGTATAGAAAGAGAAAGAGGCCCCACAAAATGAAAGATCAGTTATGCTGGATGTTCATCTTCCCAGATGTGAGCATGGAATCGACAAAAGAGAAACTGTCAAGAATTTTTTATTGATCAAGAGGGATCCAAATGTGATACTCAATCCCCGACGAGATGGGATTGCAAAGAAAAGTTGTGATCTCCCTTGAAGAAATTTTTCAGAGAATCCTCCCTGGTAATATAGACATGGAATTAATCCTAGAACATGAGTCATCTCACTTAGATGAGAAGAGGGAGGAGGTTAGGGAGGCTTTAGTTGATGTCTTTGAATAACCTATTGATATTTTTATGACTTTTTTGTTTTGATATGTCACACAAGCCACGCCACTTTTTAGAATCCTCGATTTATGAGAAGGAAATGAAACATCGGGTTTGAAAGAGGTAAATATGTTAAATGATATTTGAAAAGTGGTTCACAACTAACAAGGGAACTTAGTTACAAATTCCAAGTGGATCCATAAAATATCAAGCTTCTTATTTACATTTAGTGTTGTTTAGAGTTCTCAAAAAATCTTGTTCTCTATGACAGGTGGGATAAAATCAAGAGAGAGTATCACGATGTCTGGTCCATCATGCAGTATGCTCTGTCAAGTAGATAGTTTACTAATGTGTTGACTAATCCTCCATCAAAGTCTAAGTACTTCTGATACAATATTAGTGTTGCTGAGAATGCCTCTCTTATTGATAGGGGGTGTTAAAGATAGTGCAGTTGTGAGACCCATTCTCAGGGAGGATGGTACCCTAGTTAGTTAACTAGGGAAAAGTAAGACTCTATAAGGTACCCTAGATTCCCCAATAGTCTCCTAGGGTTCTTAGTCTAGGACCTAGTAGGTTGATGGCATGGAAAAGTCCCTAACACATGGTTAGGGCCCCTATATGCCTCTAAGGTTCTTGGTTTGAGACCAAGCATATCCTGTAGGTTAAGTTAGAGACATTCCTAGTCTAGGACTAGGCATATTTTTGGTCTAGGACCAGTCAATTCCTACAGGTACATTCCTATCCAGTTAACCAAGTGGATCTTGGTAAATTTAACCAAGGTAATGATGTTTGATCTCCTCTCTCATATTTTGTTATTTCTAGGCTATTTCTCAAGGGATTGACCACCCCTTGATGATGTCACCGACACCTAACCCTTGGGAGCAGTATTGAGGAACAAAGGATCACATCATCATTTTGGGTCTTCTCCTTATATAGTGATGATATATATATATACACACACACCTTGAGAAAGAGAAAATATTAAAGTCCTTGGTCTTGTTGGTCCTATGGGTATAAGGGTTGTCTCGCCTTCTTATTATGACCACTTTGGTTGACTTATGGTCCTTTATATTCTACTTGGTCCTAGCACCCTTATTGTGTGTACCTTCGATATAATGACTTTTATTTTATTGGTTTGTTGTTATTGAACATATGACCTTTAGTACCATATTCTAAGTCAACCTAATATTATTTTTTTAATTTATTGGTACCTATCCTAAAATTTATGGGTTACCTTTGAGACCTTTCTGGAAGGCTTATCAATATTATAGATTAAGTTTCTCTTCTCCTTTTTTCATGTAGCATCTCGATAAGAAATAAAAATAGATCTGACTCTTTGTCTATTTTCGATTTTGTTGCAGCTCATTTTGCTTGACGATCTTGTTGGTGATTAACATCTAGGGTTATTGTTTCTTTGACTTGATGTCTTAGGTTCTTGCTACTCTTGGAGTGGGTCGTGACTCTCATGTTGTTGTTTTCAGAAGGTTGTTACTTCATTGCTCTTGAACGGGCCTATCTGTGACATCCTTGTTGTTGTTCATGTAGGTCGTAACCACAATTATCCTCTTTTTGGGATGCTTATCCTCTCTTGGACTGCTAACTTGGATGCCACCTTATCTGTGGCTGCGAAAACTTGATTTGTGACCTTTTTTGGTTGGGTCGTGACTGTGTATGCCCTCTAAGGAAAGGTCATGACCTGTGTAATCTTTCAAAGGGATGGGACGTGACTGTGTATTCCCTCTAGGGAAAGGATGCGACCTATGTAATCCATCAAATGGTTAAGTCGTAACTGTGTATGCCCTCTAGGGTTGGGACATGACCTGTGTAATCCCTAAAAGGATTGTGTCGTGACTGCTTTAAGTCTTCTAGGGTTGGAATGTGTCTATTAGTAGCCTTTATAGGGTTGCATTGTGACTGCTAGTGAATTTCTTGCTGGACTGTGACTGTGGTGTCCCTTTCTCTCTTGAACCATTCTTGTTAACCACATTATAAGGTTGAACTGTGAATGTTAGTCACCTCTTTTGTTGGGTTTTGTTATCTTCCTGCTAGACTATGACTATGGTTTTATCCACTTTGTTGAGGATGTTGGGAGCCTTTAAGGTTGGGTTGTTACATCTTCCTGCTAAGTTGTGACTATTTTGTATGTCCATTGGGTCGGGCATGACTATCATTATTTCCTCTTAATAGGTCGTGACTGTTTGGATGATTTTGGATTCGGTTGTGACTGCGTTGTCTCTATTTTTTCCAGTCATGACTATACATAATATCTCCTATCTTGTCCATGGAATGCGATTCCCTATCCTAGTTGAGTTGTCACTGTGTTAAACCCTAAATGATAGGTCAATAATAGTGGTAAGTATTCTAGAGGGATCCATGAATTTTAGAGTGCCTATATTTTGTTTGGGTTGAGTATCATTACTATTATCCTAATGAGATCATCCCACTTGGTGACTGATATTTGTTACCATCTGAATCTAACATAAACCCATATCACTTTTGTTGATGTAATTGTAACTTCAAAAGATATTGTGATGTATATTAATATTGTATAGTGTTGTACCCCCATTGGAGATGTGTTTCCCTCCTTTTGATATGCCATCATTATGCATGGTCACTGAGATAAACCCCTCATTGTAAGTTCGAGCAATATTCCCCGGTTTAAATCCAATAAAATGTACTTTGTGTATTCCTAGTTAGGTCAGACCCAAAGATTACCTAGACGACCTATTTATTTGAGTTAGTTACTCAACAGAAGAATATAAATAGGGAAGTGCCCTCCTCATTTGACGCATACACTCATTCACTCTCTAATGCATGCATTAGGAGAGAGAAGAAAATGCGGAGGAAGAGAGAGAGCTACATAAAACATATTGTTCTTTTGTTATTCCATCTTGTGATCTTGTATTTGTGATAGAACTACTCTAAAAAAATTTGTGGGGTTTTCTCCTTTATGGTTTCCCTAGTGAAAATATATGTGTCTTGTGTATCTTGTGTATCTTTGTTGTATTGTTGTACTTGTTATTCTTTCATATAAAGATCCTAAGTGAATTAAATTAGAAACAATAAAATGGTATCAAAGCCACTCTAAAAGAAAGCATTGTGTAGTTGAAATATTGCTATAGTGGAATCTACTAAAGATTAGGGTTTCATGCCTAAAAACCCTAGACGACAAAATCCAGTCATCTTGGGAATTTCGATATAACTAGATAATGGAGAAGTCTCTGGAGCTAAAATTTTTACTCGTCGGAGATGAAATTTTTATGTACCTTGTGTGCAAGTCTTAGACACATATTCACTATAATGTAGGAGATATGATTCCTCCAAATCAAGGTTCCAACCTCCTCATGAATATAGTCATAAATAAATGAGCTAGGGAGAATTGCTATATCTTAGGATAGGAAGGTCCAAATCAAATTTCACAAGATGTTTAATATAGGGCAGTGAATTTAGTTTTTATGGTCCAATTTTTAGACCCCGAATGTGACAAAGTGACATGTGTAAGTCCATACAATTTTGTTATGTTGAACATTCCTCAAAATAGTCACCTTGGAAAAATGATCATAAGTTCCACTTGGTGGATCCAGATCTAATCTAAATTGTGGCGTTGGAAATAAAATAGAACAAGATACCTCATGCCAAATTTTTAGACACTGAGGAGTAGAAAATTTGTAGATACAGCATAAACAATATCAGGAAATTCTAGAGAAGAAATAGAAGAAACTAGGGCTTCCTGTTCCGAGCACTTCCCTCCACCGATTAGTTGAAAAAGGAATACCATCAAATTGTCCTTATGAGGGAACATATTTCTATGGAAGAAGTTTCTCATTATGTGGAATTTCAAATTTTGACTGTGGGACACTACAGGATACTATGGGGAGAAAATAGGGAATCAAGTTTCAGAGTCTTCCCACCACAGTTTTCAGAAAAGGAATACATTAGACAACTCTCCTTAAAGTGGTGCATCTTCCTATCCAATCAGAAGTTTGAAATTCCAAGTTTAGAAAAATAGGGTTTCTCTAAGAAACCCTATAGCATCCAGCTCTAGAAGCAAGTTGTACACCTCAAATTGGTAAGATCTAAATATTTGTTATTTCCATATGAGGTTCTCATTTAAAAATGACTAATCACACCCATCTTGATGATAAAATTGGGGGAGATGACAACTTCAGAGCATGAAAGTATAGGATTTCGCTGATCCTTGAAGAAAATGACTTAGATCAGTAAGGAAGTTCTAGGGCCAGATGGAGACAAGGCTAAGGATGATCATAAGAAGAAATTGGTTAAGGCCAAGAGAATCATTCCATATTCTATTAAGGATCATCTCATCCCACAAGTGTTTTCCTTGAAGACACCCAAGTAAGTGTTCGATGGTTTTACGAATTTGTTTGAAGGAAAGAACATTAATTAGAAGATGATAATGGTGAACCATAACTCAGAGACCATGCAGTTCTACTTCACAAGGGTTGCTCAAATCATGGAACAACTTGAAGCAGATGAAGAGAATTTGGAAGAAGGATAGATTGTTATGATCACCCCGAATGGCCTCCCAAGATCACGGGATTCATTCAAGGAATTTGATCTCCTTTAGCATACTATGAGAAGAATGCACGTAAGAAGAATCTCAGCTCGTAAAAAGAGAGAAGAAGATGGGATCAACTAAATATCAAGCTCTCATAGTTCACACCAGTATAAATCATAGAAAGAAGGAGGACCATCATCACAACAGAAGAAAAAAGGAATTCATAATAGATCCTTCCAATATTAGATGCTACACTTGTGATGAGAAGGGACACTACTCTAGATACTATTCCAAAAATAGAGGCTCCTTCAACAAATAAGAAAAGGAAGATTCCTCAAGTGATGAGGAATATGAATTCTACTTGTAATAACCCAAAAATTCGTAAAAAATTAAAAATTTTCATTTGACATAAAATGTCAATTGTCACCGCTAAAATACCTTTATCTGTCAGCAGATGATAAAACGGTTCGAAAGAGAAACATAGACTACTTCTTTACAAGAAATTGTATTATCTAAAGGATTGTCTTTAAAAACTGTGTTAGTACTGTTTCAACTTAGCAGTTGTAATTTTCCATAAAGTAGAAAAGAACTTGTAATTTACTGATGCTAGAAAATACTCACTCTTAACTGTATATTCATTGCCAGGAGTTTTAGTGTTACAAATGAAACTCTTATATAAATTATGAGAACTGCACATACTTAAGTCCCCAACTACCCGCTGCAGTAAAAGAATTGGATTAAGATTCTCTTCCTAGCTAAAAGAATTTCTCTTCGAAACTTTTATAGTCTTTTTACCTTGAATCATATTTACTTGTATATTATAGTTCCAATCCTAGTGAACCCTTCAGCTATAAATTATGCCTTACACAAGGTTGCTTAATAAATATTTTTGAACAAGGTTGTCGGTTTAAAGCAATATAGTGAGAGATATTATATTGCTATGGTCCTTGTTATCAATTTACTCTTTAACTCTAACCAGTTAAAAGACTAATTTCTAGGTGTCATTGGATCACCTTCCTATTATAGTTTAATACTTAAAGTGAGTATCTTACACATGTTTCAACTTACAAGATTTATAAAGGAACTTCCCATTTGACCCAGTACCACAACCCTAAAAGTAAATTCCATAACCCATTCCTATAGTTGGTAAACGAAGCATCAAAATAATAATAAACATGATTAACAATCAAAGAAAATGCATCATTTATATGATTATATGGTTTTGATTATAATCATTTTGTTTGCAGCAACATGACTATAGCCTTTCTACCCACGCTGGAGATAAATATCGAAGGAAACGTGGTGATGGTTTTATCCACAAGATTGTTGACTTAAAATAAGTAAACCCTGCCCATTCATATCACAGAGCGAGGGTTCCTTCGTTAGTTTTGGCCGAGCTACGAGCTCGTGGCCATCGTAAACCTGTACACACCTCCATTTCGTAGGATTCTTTCTAAACAAAACGCCGTGAGCTGGTTTAAGTGAGGTCATAAGGCGGTTCTCGGTGCTTAAAGGTTGTTGTAGCATGTGCTGCGTGTAGAAACTACTTTTATTTAAATCTTAGAGGACTGCGAGTTGATGTTCTATGAAACCCCCACAGTTGGCAAAGCTTGTAAATATATTTCTTTGTTTTCCTTCATATTCATGACTTGGTGTCTTCAAAGCTTTTGGCGAGGTGTCATTAAGCGGCCTTAGGTGGCTGGTTTCAATGACTTCCTTCAACTGAAATGCTATCAAGTAAAGACCCAAAACTGGTTTTTAATTGAAGTTGATTTTGAATTTGTTTAAATTATTAAAAGAATTATGACCAATGGAAGGTTACTCTGTGCAGGTCCTTCTCGCAGCTCTATAGGTTGGAAATCAAGCTTGTTCCTTCAAATTCCAACTATGCAGATTTCTGGTAAGCCCCGGTTTCCCTAAGGGTTTCTCCTGCATGATTATTATGGTGGTTGGAAGATGAGAATACTACACTGCTGATTATGGAATCGGCCTGGTTTTTTCTTGTTAGGTTTTTACTTGAATTTGTTTGTTTTCGTATGACTCTTAAACCCTAGAGGATATTTAAAAGTAAAGAGTTTTAAGTCTTAAGAAACCGAGACTTAAGGGTTAAGACAGAGCTATTACAGCCTGTAATGATGTAAAAACATCAAGTTTTACTTTCAGCTTTAGGCCATAACATTTAAATGGTCTTTGCTGGCAGTTTAATCAATGAGACTTGTAAATGACTTATAGGGTTATGGAAGTATTAGTTACCATTTTTACTTACTGTTTGTTTTTAATTGTATAGTTTAATTTAAAGCAGGATCAAGCCTCAACTGGTAATTATAAAGGCCATAGGCCATTACCCTCATTTTATTTTGTTTCTATTTTAAATGTTGACAGTATTATGTAATTTACAATTTTCATTAAAAAAAAAGGAAGATTATAGTGATTTACTGATTGAATTTATACCAGGTTATTAAGTGAAATCGATACTCTGATTTTTCTCTTAGATTGGTTACTATTTGTAGATAAACTAAAATTTTGAAATGATAAGGATTTTTAAAGAAAAGGTTTTAGTCTTTGATTTCCTATTTTACTTTTAGTAATGATATTTACTGCTGTTAAATGTTATGTTATGGTTAAAAAATTAAAATTATGTCTTTGAGGATTAAACCTACCTCTTGTAAACCATAAGTCTGGAAGGTTACTTTAAAAACATATGTATAGCTGAACAGATAGTAAAATATGAACTTGAAGTAATTTATTAACAAGTCCTATGGATTACTATCTTGGTTAAAATCCTAGTATTGTCTTTTTACTGTTCCTATGATTATTTAAATAACTCTAACTATTATGTTTATAATAATTATTAGTCCTAGTAATGCTTATGTGAATAGTATGCCTATAAATGATTATATATATATATTCAGTTCTTTTCTTGATAATTAGTTAATATATATACTTCAGTAGCTAGAGCAAGTACTGCTATTTTCTGTAATGATTCACATACAAACTATAAAATAAGTCATTTACATCTTTCATTCAGAGTTGATAAGCAAATCTTCACATCTACTTAATCAACCAACTATACTAGAGTACTGCCTATTCAAGGCATGGAAAAATACAGTGTGGTAATTTATTTCTAATTACTTTCATTTACTAATATGCCTACTGTTCTAAACATAATCTACTAATCACTAATATTATCAATACACAATATTCTTTTTTGTATAAACCCTAATCAAAACAATAACATGCATTTCTTTGAAAACTAATGATCATTTGCTATGAATAGTAAATAAATTATAAATAACCTGAACAAATAAAAACCTGTCAAATGATGAGGTGACAACATCTTAAGGAGGTTGCTCCTCCCAACCAACTCCTGGAGAAAGCTTAGTCTGCACTTCCTCAGGACCCCCGAGCCTGTTCCTGGTCCTCCTGGTATAGTACTGGGTGAAGGATGTATCCTTAAGACCTTCTATCACCTGACTAGTCAAATTATAGCAGTAATCCAAACATGCTCACAGTAGTAAGAACTTCAACCTAACAGTTGCATAAGTTCAGTTCTCAGTACTTAACCCCTCAAAATCACTTCAATAAGTCCCCTGCATCGAATTTCTCATGTGCATTTCATTAATACTGAATGATCACATTTCCAGAATGAGCAGCCTCAGCTATATTCATTGGGAAGTTTTATAATAATGCCTGGGTCTTCTAGGTCAGTTTTTACTTAATGAGCCACCTGCTCCAATTTCACTTTCTTGGGGAATCATGACCACAAATATAGGGAAGTTTCCACCTGCAACAGTTAGAAGTAGTTTGAGGATGCTGCCACTTGTCAATATACTCTCCACCCAATCTCCTCCACCAAGTGACTAGTTAACACTCTTTTAACAGCTTCTGTAAGCTGTTGTCTCATCATTTATTTATTTATTAATAAAATAGTCTGAAATACATTAATTATTCTTGACCCCACTTGGTCATCAATTACAAACTTAGCATAAAATATAACATAATGTTCCTCAATAACATTACATTGTTTTGCAAATTGGGACATGTGACACTACTAGTGAAGATGAATATGATACTCTTATCAATATCAGTACTTGGATAAGAAGGAATGCACTTGTGAATGAACACATTGTCAAAGACACCAAAGACTGATTGGCATATTCTAGGTCCGCCAATCACATTCAAAAATAAAAGAGTCCTTCAAAAAAATATTACAAATAAATTTTATCACTTGGGGGAATGATAACATGTTCGAAGAAGAGATGGAAAGTATGTTGCGTTTTCATATCTTCTTGCATGGACTGAGAATATCCATCTTGAAAAATATGTCAACTACTACTAATATTGCATCATGATAATGTTTGGTAGTAGGATATCTCGTCAAGTAGTCCATAGAAATAGATTCCCATGGTTCACTAGGAACCGACAAAGGAGTGTACAATCCTTGTAGTCGATTCTTCGGTTTATAAATGACACAAACCAAGCATGATCGAATGTACCTATTGATGCAAGATTTATTGAAGGCTAATAAAAATATTTTTGGAGGATGGAAAGGGCCTTTTCTACTCCAAAATTTCCTATAGTATTGTTGCAGTACATGACCCAAATGAGCTTCTGTTGGTACACAAAGCTATCCAATCATGTATAGAAAGGTGTCTTTCAAGAAGTAGTCGGTAGTGGACGATGGGCAGTTTGAAGATGCCGATAAATTACGAAAAACTAGCAGTATACTAAATACAACTGAGGTCAAGAAGTGGTGTCATATCCTTCATACTCATCATTGTAACAATTAGAGTAATGGGTGGTCGACTTAGACAATCAGCTGCAACATTATATTTACCTTTTCGATACTTAATTACAAACTAAAATTCTTGTAGGTAATTAATCCACTTGAGTTGTCAAGTTGTTTGTAACTTCAAATGGGATGGTACGAACTATAAAGGATTGTGGTCAATAAGAATGATTGTTTCCTTCCCCAGAATGTAATGTCTCCATTATGTAAGGGCTTGCACAATGGCATACAATTCATTTTCACATGTCGAATATCTTCTAATAGTGACATTGAAAGTTTTGGAATGAAAATCAACTAGGTGACCAGACAGAGTGATCACTGCTCCTAAAGCATAATCCAATGCATCTGCCTCAATCTCAAAAGGCTTATGCAAATCAGGTAATACAAGTACTGGTCAATACAAAGCTAGTGTTTTAGTTGCTCAAAAGCTTGTTGTTGTATCGGTTTCCATTTAAACAAAAATTTTCCATTTCCCTTCGTCAATTGATTCAAATGCCAGGCTATGTGACTGAAGTCGAGTATGAACCATCAATAAAAATAGGCCAAACCAAGAAAAATTCTTATTTCATGAATGTTTTGAGGAATCAACCAATTTTTAAGGATTTGTACTTTGTCTAGATTGACGTGAATTCCCACAGAGTCGATTACATACCCCAAACATTTGATGTTGTTCATCACAAATAAGAATTTGTCCATGTTCAAATAGAGTCAATCTTATTGAATAGTGTCGAGGACTTATCGAAACTATCGGACATGTGCTTCCCATGATCAACTGAAAATCAAGATATCATCCAGATAGACAATGACACACTTGCCGATGAAAGGTTGAAGAGTGTCATCCATATAGTGCCATGACTAACCATTCAAACAATCCTTCCTTGGTTTTGAAATTATTTTCCATACATTGGTGGGCTTGATCATAATTTGATGATATCCCGACTTGATTGAGCTTAGTAAATAATTTAGCACCTTTCAGACAGTCGATGAGTTTGTCTATTCTTGGAAGAGGGTATCTATTATTTACCGAAATTTTATTGAGAGCCCGATAATCAATGAACAAGCACCAAGTCCCATCTTTCTTTGGTACAAGGATAAGTGGACTTCAACAACAAGAGAATTTGGGTCAGATGTGACCTTTGTTGATCAAATCTTAGATCTTTCTGTGAATCTCTTCATTCTTGATAATGGATCTTATGTAAACAGAGGCGTTAGGCAATTAAGAACCAGGAACAAGTTCAATGGACTGTTTTTCCTGGCAATGTAGAGGTACTCTATTTGGCTCTTGAAATGTGTTTCGGTATTCATCAAGAATATTGTCGATAGGTTGTTGTTGTCGGGAGTTGCATTGGTTGGTGAGTCAATTAGTTTCTTTAGTCTTCTTGGAATGTTGAGGCTTAATCATGATCAATGCGAATCTTTGTGCATGATTGATGAGATTCTTTGTATCTTAGTAGATATCATTGCAGTTGTTGGTGTAGTTTGTTGTTTTCGTATACCGTACCATTGATTCCATATTTGGACAATCACCTTTTAAGGCTGTGACTGATAACTTCCATGTCTATACCATAAGTAAGGTTTCCCAAACAAGGTGTCGGCTATAGAAAACAATGCCACATCATTGAGTACTTCATCTTCAAAAGGATTAATGAAGTAGGTGAATATGCATTGTTGGGTGATTCTTAGTTCTTTTCCATCCGTCATCCAAATGATATTATAAGGCTGAGGATGTGGAGTGGTGACAATACCTAGTTTCTTCATGGGATCTTTAGAAACAAAGTTATTGTGGCTACCATTATCCACAATCAGATGCAATGGATTGTTTTGAACCCATATTTGTGTATGGAAAAGGTGCTCTTGTTCCTCCTCGTTGACGATAGTCGAGGCTGTTGGAGTGGTTGAGGCTGATGTCAAAAGGGTCGATGCTTCTTGCTCATATTCTACCAGGGTTTTTTCAGTCAAGTTGGAGGTCAACAATTTTTCCAAAAATTTCTTCTGAGCCTTGCATTTAGACATATCATGCCAAGATGAATTGTGGTAATCAACCCATTTCCTAGTAGGGGGTTGTTTTCTACGATCCCTTTTTCCTTTCTGAGAGTGATTTTTTCCATGGTCAGGATTTGGTGGGGTCAGTTGAGAAGGGTGTCTTAACTTGTCAAAGTCGGATGGTTCATTCTTGTTGGATGTTCGACCTATCGGTTTGGTCATGAAACATGCTTTTCCTTTCTGTTTAGCTTCAAGATTACTGACAGTCAGAAAATCCATCTCTTACTAAATGTATGGAGACAATCCACTGACGTACTTCAGAACAAGAAATTTCTCTTCTTCTTGAACGCCAAGTCTCTCCATGAGTCAATAGAACTCGTCGGTGTAACTCTGCACAGACTGGTCTTTCCATTGTCTTAATTGTTGTCACTTTTTATATTGTTCTTAAATGTACTTGCGAGGGTAGAAATCCTTTCAAACATACTCGAAAAATTTCTCCCACATATCTATGGGATTTCTGTCTTTCTCCATCTTTGTTTATAGATTCTCCCACGAGCAGTGAAAAAAAGTCGACATCTTTAAGGATGCAATGGTGGTTTTTTCCGCTTTTGAGAGTTGATTAATAGAGTAATAGGATTCCAGCTATTGTACCCAATTTTCTACGAATTCCACGTCAATATTTCCTTTAAGATTCAGTATGTCCAAATTCATTTACACTTTGAATCGATTAATTTTGTCGGAGTTGGATCTCATTGAGGATCCTCCTGATATCGAGGCGAATTGTGTGAGAATATCATTGAACTGGGCAAACATTTTGGTTCGTTGTCGAGCTAGTTCCTTCTCTATGAGTTTCTCTATCTTGAGAGTTGTATGTATATTGTTTGTTTCTTCATCCGTATTCGATCTAGTGGTGTGAGGAGATAGATACTCTGAAGTCGAAGGTAGTTTCTGCTTGGGTTGTTGAGTTTGTGAGCGTGTTTGAACAGGAATAAGTCAGGTAACCTCGATAGAAGTGTATACAGACGACTTAAGTACACAAGCTCTGAATCTCCTCTGATACCAATTATTTGGGTGCCCAAGCGCACAACAGGGACAACAGTTTGATTGAATGAATCGAGCGCTGTTATGGAAGAAGCATATTAAAATAAGCAATACAAGAAATACACTACACATAAAACATGCACAAACAAAATGTAAGAGTTGTTATTTCATTACTACTGCATGATGCATAATACTCTCTATGTGATTGTATATTACACTAGTGTACATGTTTATATAGAGTGTTGAGAACGCTTGGGTTGTCTTCCCATTACGTTCAGTTACAAAGAAGTTAGAACGGTTCGAAAGTTCAATCGTTACATGAGACTGGAAGACAGAGAGACAATCTGTCATAGCCATGTTAAGATGTTGATGTCGACGATGCATGCCAAGGTGTTAAACTTGTTGAGGTTAAGACTTGTGGAGGTCGATGTTGAACCTATCAAATTGAAAAAACACTGCCAACTATTGGGTGGATCACCAATGACTCATTTGACCAATTCCTATGTGTGTGTCCATGACTATCTCAAGGTAGGAAAGAAATATATCATTTGTTGGTACTTAAGAATATGGGGGTATTAGGATTTGTTGTTGACCTCACCCACATATTCAACCACCACATTTACATACCTTTGTGTCTCTCTGATTATCTTCAGGTGCTAAGGGAATATATCAATTGAGAGGAATTGCAGAGAACACATGATGTAGACTTTGATGCTTGAATATATATATATATATATATATATATATAAGAGTTTTTAACTTGAAGAATATAATAATTATTACATTTGATATTACACTTGAGAAAGAATAACATATATCAATTATTGTATTTGATATTAAAGTTGAGAAAAAATAATGCCTTAAACTTTGACCATCTTTATAAACATTTTCCAATTAATACATTTATATGTATAAAGAGAAGGTTATACACCATTTAAAATTTAACCATTTCATGTACTTTATTACCCAACAAGAATAATTTCCCTTTCTTAATTATTACATTTAACACTTATATATATAACTTTTTTAAGTGAAATGGAATCCCCATTCTTGAATTCAAGTGAAATGGATTCCAATAGTAGAGCC
>LPNX011078884.1:30952-52625 GCA_001517045.1 Pseudotsuga menziesii
AAATCGAACACGCAGCCATTACGACCGACTTCAACTGGATATACAGAAACTGGCCGCCCCCACAGGCAGAATTTCATCCTGGGAGCAACAAAATAAGCAAAACCTCGGCCGGGACCTTTTCTAGTGGAGTGAATGCAGGGAACAAAAGAACGTTCACAGATATAAATCCCAGAGCACAAGAAAGAAAAGGCAACGCCAGGAGCAACATTTCCACGTCCTTTGAGGAACAACCTGTGACGCCAAACTCCCGTGAAATTGCTCGATCCATAGGCAAACAGCCCAGGCCTGAACTCGAACCCAGGACCAATAAGATATACAACACCTCTACGAGAAGTGCTCGAGCGCCCAGTCTGCCGCCGCCACCACTGGTGAACTAAAAGAAGCCGGTTAATTGGCGGCTTGTCTGCTTTATGGCAAATGAGAGTAAGCTATTTACCTGACCATTTGCACTGGGTCCATCTGATGCCGTCGAGGGATAGCTTACTCCTTTACTTTTTTTTCTTTGACACTGAGACCGAGACTCATCCGATTCTAAACAAGTATTACATGATTCATATTTGGAGAAAATTCAAACTTAAGGAGAAAGGTTTTCCTCTATTGAATGTAACATCATTGATAACAGTGGGAGGAAAAGCTTTCTCCATGGGTTTGAGTTTTCTCCAAATAAGCATAAATTAATGCTTGTTCAGAATCCCGTGGGTCTCAGTTTAAGTCTCACTCAAGAGAAGTAACCGAGTAAGCTATCACTGACGGCATCAAGTGGCCCCTGTGCAAATGGTCAAATAAATAGCTTACTCCGCTCTCGAACGAAGATGTCAACCGTGGTACATTGCTCGGCAAACCGTGGCCACCGCCGCAAAAGGAGAAAGCCCGGAAAGTAGAGAAAGAAAAGCTGTATTATATTGTTGCAGATTTTCTCAGATCTGGCGACGTCCACATTCCCGGGATTTTGAATCCTTCTCAACTTGCACTCTGGCTCGCACTGGAACTCTGATTATTTGTCATAAAACATTGCACTATCAAGTTTGACAGAATCCCTAGGTCACCCGTCTTTTACTCATTAGGTTTTGAGAAAAACATGTCCCCTTGGAAAATGCGTTAGTATCATTGGACAAATTCGTGATGATTTTTGTCAAGGAATTCTTTCGAAGGGTAAGATGAACCTACTAGTATTAATGGTTTTATTATTTTGGTATAAATTTATTGATGGTTTTATTATTTTGGTATTTATTGATGGTTTTATTATTTTGGTGTAAATGAGAATGGTAAAAATGGTTTTATTATTTTGGTGTAAATGAGAATGGTAAAAGTATATTATATTATAAATGATTTTTATTATTTTGTTAAATCGAGAAAGGATGAATTTGTGAATATAGGTAATATTTATGATGATTTTTGTTTTTCTATTCATTTATTAAATTGAAGTCATCAAAACTCATGCATGCTTTGTGAATTTGGATATATAACAATAAACAAATTAGAGGGAATCATGTTATATTTTCATTTGTTATTTAATGATAGTGTTGTCTTTTGTAAATTTAAGCAAAAGTTTACAACTGGCTTGTATTTACATATTGTACACAAAATGCATTGTGGGTGCACATTTTATTTTATTTTATTTTATTTATGATGAAAAATTTATTTTATTTTAATTTTTTGAAACTAATCGTTCTTTCTCGAATTGTTTGAAACTGATCGTGCATTGTTTAATTATTGTTTAACATGTGCACATGTACAAAATATATATAGTTTAAATGAATTTCATGGATTATTTTTTAGTAATGATAAAGTTCATTCTCACTCCACTAAGCAAAGAAAGTCATTAAAAAATCAACCACAACTACTTAAGCCAACCAACATATTTTTTCCGGAGGAGGGCACAAAATAGTTTGTTAGTATAAAGTAGGAAATTCTTGGGTTAGGAATCCAAATAATTCCCATTAATCATTTCTTATATAAAACATAGTTGTTGTCTAGAAAAAATAATTAAAAACCCTTCATTAAGTGGAAAAGGATTCTTGGGGAAAAAGGCATCGTTCCAGAGAAGGCAAAACCCAAGGTAACATGTTTGTGTTCTCTCAAGAGGCCTGCCCAACACCAATTTAAAAGAGACAAAAAAATACCATACAAGGGATAACTTCTTTCCTCCCACTTGATTAAGGTTCTTAGTATCCAAAACATAGGATATCTTCCCTATAGGTTATTTGTTAAAGAGTGCAACTACGAGACCCATTCTAGGGGAGCATGGTTCCTAGTCAGTTAACTAGAGCATAGTAAGACCCTAGAAGGTACCCTAGGGTCCCTAGTAGTATCTTCGGGTTTCCGGTCTGGGACCAAGTAGGTTGATGCCATGGGAAATTCCCTAACACATGGTTAGGGCCCCTTATATGCCTATAGGGTTCCTAGTTTGGGACCAAGCAGATCCTATAGGTTCAGGTAGAGACATTCCTAGTCTAGGACCATGCACATTCTTGGTATGGGACCAAGTAGCTCCTGCATGTACATTCATGCTCAATTAACCAAGTGGATCTTAGTCAAGTTGACCAAGATAATGATGTGCGATGTCCTCTCTCATATTCGATTATTGCTAGCTTATTTCTCAAGGGACTAGCCACCCCTTGATGATGTCACTTGTACCTAACCCTTAGGACCAGTATTGAGGACCAGAGGATCACATCATCAGTTTGGATAATCTCCTTATATAGTGATGATATATATACACCTTGAGAGAGAGAGAGAAAAGATTGAAGTCCTTGGTCTTATTGGTCCTATGGGTAAAAGCGGTTTTTTCTCCACCCTTATGCTACATCGTGGTCTTATGGGTACAAGGGTTGTTTTACCTTCTTATTATGAACCCTTTGGTTGACTTATGGTCCTTTATCTTTTACTTGGTCGTAGCACCCTTATTGTGTGTACCTTTGGTACGATGACTTTTATTTTATTATTTTATTGTTATTGACCATATGACCTTTAGTACCATATTCTAGGTCAACCCACGGGGGATTCACCTTATTGAGCAATATCTTATCATGTTAATTCATAAAGGGGGGTTTTTAATCATGAAAAAGAAGATAAATATATTGTAGGTACTGGGGGGCGAGAAAAAGGGTACGGGGAGGATTTATAGGTATTGGGGGGTATAAAAAGGTGTTTCTAGTAAATATCGGGAATATATTATAAAAATAAGGGGTTTTTAATTGGAAATATGTATTGGGAGGGGGGCTCAACAAAATGAGTTTTGTAAGAAATTTTCAATATCTAGTGAAATTAGGGATATTATTTAATACTCCATGAACGAAGGTGATATGACATGGTTTCACTAAGTGAAGACCCCGTGGGTTAACCTAATCTTATTTTTTATTTTATTGGTAATTATCATAAAACTTAAGGGTTACCTAAGAGACCTTTATAGAAGGCTTGTCAATATTAGAAATTAATTTCACTTCTCCATTTTTCATGTGGCATCTAGACAAGAAAGAAAATATATCTAACTCTTTGTCTTCTTTAGAGTTTGTTGCTATTGGCTTTGCATGACAATATTTTTGTTGCTTAACATCTAGGGTTATTGCTGCTTTGAATTGACGTCTTAGGTTCTCGTTGCTCTCAAGGTGTGGGACGCGACTCTCCTGCTACTGTCTTTAGCAGGTCATCACTTCATTACTCTTGATTGGGCCTATGTGTGACATCCTTCTTGTTGTTTGTGTAGGTCGTGACCATCATTATCCTCTTTGTGGGATGTTTATCCTCTCTTGGACTACTAACTTAGAGGTCACCTTATATGGGATTCCAAAACCTTATTTGTGGTCCCTTTTGTGGTTGGGTCGTGACTATGTATTCCCTAAGGTTGGGTTGTGACCCATGTAATCCCTTAAAGGGATGGGAAGTGACTGTGTATTCCCTCTAGGGATATGTTGTGACCTGTGCAAGCCCTAAAAGGTTTGGGTCGTGGCTATGTATGCCCTCTAGGGCTAGTTCATGACCTGTGTAAGCCCTCAAAGGGTTGGACTATGACTTCTTTAATTCATTTGGGATTGGGATGTGTATGTTAACAACCTTTCTAAGGATAAACAATGACTATTGGTGACCTTCCCATTGGAACATGATTGTGGTGTCCCTTTCTCTATTGAACCATGTTTGTTAACAAGCTTATAAGGTTGAATTGTGTTGTTGGTCACCCGTCTTTTACTCATTACTTTTGAAAAAAATATGTCCCCATGAAAATGACATTAGTATCATTGGACATATTCATGGTGATTTTTGTCACGGATTTCCTTGAGTAAGAATGGACCTACTAATATTAATGGTTTTATAATTTTGGTATAAATGGGAATGCCAAAAAAATATTATATTAAAAATGGTTTTTATTATTTTGGTAAATGGGAAACGGTAATTTATGAAGCCAGATAATATTTATTTGGCTAAAAGTGATGATAAATTTATTTTTTAATTCATTCATTAAATTGAAGCTACAAAAATGAATGTATGGTTTGTGAATTTAGACATACAACAATAAAACAAATTAGAGGGAATTAATTCTTTTTTTTCACTTATCTTTTTTTAAATAATAAATATATTTAATATGTCAAAGTCGCATTTAATGATAGAGTTGTTCATATAAATTTAAGAAAAAGTTTACAAATGGCTTGTGTGTACATAAAATATTTTGGTGATAAATGCATAAATTTTGAATATATATATATATATATATATATACACAAAATGCACTGTGGGGTGCACATTGTTTTTCTAATTTATGATGAAAAATTATATTTTATTTTAATTTTCGAAACCGATTGTTGAAAACTCTAAATTCATTCTATACCCATGTGTGTGCACGTAAAATTTTTTCTTCCCTCGTAACCAAAATCGAAAAATAAAAAATACCCTTTTGAAGAGCATGCATTGTCCTAGGACATGATTTTTTGAATTTTTTTTGTTATATTATTGATTTATCTTTGAGTTGATTTAAAATTGTGGACATGGTTTTATAAGTAAATAACAAAAAATTATCAGATGAACTCAAAATCTTGTAATTTTATGCCAATGAATAGATGATTTGATGATGAAACCATTGGTATGAAGTTTGTCATCCAAGGGATATCCTAGGCTAGGGTTTAGGTCTGGTAAACAGTCCAAAAAACTATATAAACAAGGGGGATAAAATTTTGTTTTAAATCCCTCAATCAAGCGTTTGAGCTCTATTAAGTTTTTTAAATACCTCGATCAAGCATTTGTTTTATTTTCCAGAACATCTTGATTGAGGGTTAACCAAAAGCCTGATTGCGCTAATATCTCGATTGAAATATTAGCTCGATCGGTAATTTAAAAGCTAGCTCAATCAAGCTATAGTTCACCAACTTATCAATCTAGATAGAGCAAAAATTTATGTGAACTCTTGAAATTTCACTTTTAGTGTTAAATTTTACTTCCCAAAGTTGGTTATGATATGAAGTTTCAAATATCATCTAGTAGAATTGATAGGATCAAATATTCACAGCAATAAACACTCTAAAACAACTTAAGTTCAAACATGTACATACATGTGAAAAAACAAATCCTTAAAGTAGAGTTAATGTTTATTTATGTATATCGTTCATGTTTATTTATGTATATGATTTCTCCTTAAATTAGAGATATAAATGTGCATGCAATTTCACATATAAAATAATAGCTTATTAGACATCTATTGTGGATTTCTTCATTGTAGAGTAACCTAAAATTTATTATTTTACATTATAGAAAGTACACATTTGTTTTCCATGTATGTTCATATAAATTATTTCATTAAAAGTCTCTTTAAATGCTATCTCACAATCTTAAATTGAATGTGCACATGTATTAAATAAATATGCTTAGTCACTATTTTGAAAATTGTTTTAAAACGTTTGTATCATATTTAATTATTATTTAACATGTGCACATTTACATAATATATATAATTTAAATGAAGTCAATGGATTATTTTTTATTAATGATCAAGTTGATTCTCACTCCACCAAGCAAAGAAAGCAGTTAAAAAATCAACCACAACTACTTAAGCCAACCAACATAATTTCCCTACAAGAGGGCACAAAATAATTTGTTAGTATAAGGTAGGATTGTTGGCCCTAGGCATCCAAATAATTCCCATCATTCATTTCTCATATGAAACCTCTTGTTGTGTAGATACAATATTTGAAAACCCTTCATAATCAAGTGGAAAAGAATTCCTGGGGAAAGAGGCATTTTTCTAGAGAAGGTAAACCCCGAGGTGACGTACATTTATGTTCTCTCAGAGTGCCTACTCAACACTCGTTTAAAAGAGAACACAATACCGTATGAGGGATAACTTCTTTCCCCCCACTTGATGAAGGTTCTTAGTATCCAAATCATAGGATATTTACCCTATAAGTTATTTGTTATTGATTAAGAGGGATCCAAATGTGCTCCTCAATCCCCAATAAGAGGGGATTGCAAAGAAATTTTGTGATCTCCCTTGAAGAAAGTTTTTAGAGAATCCTCCTTAGTAATATAGAAATGGAAGTAATCCCAAGACAAGAGTCATCTCTCTTAGATGAGAAAAAGGAGGACGTCAGAGAGTCTTCAATTGATCTCTTTGAGTAACCTATTGAGATGTTTCATGATTTCTCTCATTTGATATCACAAATAAGCCACATCACTTTTTAGAATCCTCCTTTTATAAGGAGGCAACAAAACATTAGGTTTGAAAGAGGTACTAGATGTTATATGATGTGCAAAAATTGGTTCTTGGCTAACAAGGGAAGTTAATTACAAATTCGAAGTGGATCTATAAAAGACTAAGATTCTTACTGACAATTAGAGTTGTTTGGAGCTCTCAAAAAATCTTGTGCTCTATGAAAGGTAGGATCACATCAAGAGGAAGTATCACCATGTCTAGGACATGGTGCAATATGCTTTGTCAAGTAGATAGTTTACGGATGTGTGGACTAAGCCTTTGTCGAAGTCTAAGTACTTCCGAGACATGCTTAGTGTTGCTGAGAATGCCTCTCTTGTTGAAATCGGTTGTTAAAGATAGTGCATATGTGAGACCCATTCTCAGGGAGGATGGTACCCTAGTCAAATAACTAGTGTAGAGTAAGACCGTAGAAGGTACCCAAGGGCCCCTAGTAGTTTCCTAGGGTTCTTGGTCTCGTACCAAGAAGGTTGATTACATGGAAAAGTCCCTAACACATAGTCAGGGCCCCTATATGCCTCTAATGTTCTTGGTCTGGGATCAGGCAATTTCTTGGTCTAGGACCAAGAAGATCCTGCAGGTTGACATAGAGACTTTCTTGGTATGGGACCAAGTATATTCTTGGTCTGGGACCAAGTAGTTCCTGCAGGTACATTCCTGGTTAGTTAAGCTAGTGGATCTTGGTCAAGTTGAAGGTTGATCCAAGCAGCCCTTCAATCCTCTTCTTTCTCCTCTCGCTCCAAGAGACCTGCAAAATGAATTATACCTTCCTCAAACCATTAATACCACATATAAAGAAATGATAATCAAATAAACATGAAATAATGATATTATTAACATCATCATATGATCATAAACGGAGTTTCAATCACACATTGAACAATTATTTTGGAAGAAGAAGGGCATCACATCTTTATTAATCTTGAAAACAAGTACAAGTATACCTTCTCTTCAAGTTCGGCACCTCACAAAACCTTGATATGGTTCTGCTGCTTCTCTTCTCCAAGGAACTCAGCCTCCAAGCTCTGCAACACAAGGAGAATTCTTCTAGGGAAAAGGTGTGGGCAAAGAGAGCTCCAATTTCCCCAGCAAAGTTGCCAGTTCTATTGTTCAAGAATAAACATCTTATAACCGAAGGTCTGGGGTTGCCAACATACTCTTAAAACTTGTAGACAATCAGCATCGAAGTACAGAAAGGAAATAGGAAGATAGAATGAACTCACTCGATTAACGACGATTGATCCAAGCCTTGACTTCTTCCGCTCTGCTTCTTCTTCAAAGCTTTCAAGGATGCATCTCCTTCACCTGCAAAGAGTAAATCTTCCAAATATAATCTCATACATGTATATATGACAAGTTAGATAAACAATATATAGAGTGCTTAATCATAAATATTCATCAAACCATGATACATGAAAGACATTCAACACGCATTTGGAATAAGGATTCTCTTTATTAACAATAGTGAATGAGATAAGAGTACAACCCAATGCCTGAAACAAGGACTCCTCTGCAACCAAAGGATTCTGAGTTCTCTACTCCAAAGACTTTTGAATAGATACCACCAGCATAACTTTGCTCTCCAAGTATGATTGATTAATGCCCTCCCCAAGGCCTGTATTTATACTTAGGGAAATAGAGCAGTTTCGAAGGTTGAGGACATTGAGACAATTAATATAGTTATTGATTAGGGCTTAACACATCTCCATTAATCACGATTTATTATTTTTAATGTCAAAGGAAGGCGTACACAAGTATTGATACTGGCAACACGTGTATGACACGTGAGTTTCTATAAGGGAAACCTGCATATAGATCTACACACGGGATGCAATGACAATACTTGCATACAATACACGATATTCTGTAGGAAAAAGTCGCGTATGTACGTGGGTTGCTTATAGACAAAGTCATGTACAACAATTGACATATGAAAAGGTAAAAATGGAAAGCTGGATGGATAGTCAATGTATTTCATAACATGCCCATATATAGTGTTTTAGGCAACCTTCCATCCATAAATGTCCTTTTGTGTGCCAACAAGTGAAGTGTCGACACTCAGACGGAGAAGTTCCATTTTGGTTGATAACACCAAGGTAATAATGTGTGGTGTCCTCTCTCCTATTCGGTTATTGCTAGGTTGTTTCTCAAGGGATTGACCACCCCTTGATGATGTCACCTACACCTAACCCTTAGGAGCAGAATTGAGGACCAAAGGATCACATCATCAGTTTGGATCTTCTCCTTATTCAGTGATGATATATATATATATACACCTTGAGAGATAGAAAAGATTAAAGTCCTTGGTCTTTTTTGTCCTGTGGGTAAAAGGGGTTGTTTCTCCACTCTTATGGTGCATTGTTGTCTTATGGGTATAAGGGTTGTCTTACCTTCTTATTATGACCTCTTTGGTTGACTTAAGGTTCTTTATCTTTTATTTAGTCCTATCCCCTTTATTGTGTGTACCTTTCGTATGATGACTTTTATTTTATTGTTTTATTGTTATTGATCATAAGACCTTTAGTACCCTATTCTAAGTCAACCTAACCTTATTTTTTATTTTATTTGTAACTATCCTAAAACTTATGGTTTACCTTGTAACACCTCGGTTTTGACCCCATGGTATTGAATTGCATATGATGTAAATATTGCATTTAATCATGGTGTGGATCTCAAGGAAAAGGCCCCACCATGGATTTAGTGTCTTATGTATCAATGATTAAAATCAATGTCGATGGTTTATGTGCTAGCTAGGCACGATATGTTTGAGACATCATGTAAAATCCAAATTAATAAAAATACCACAACTAGCTATGCGCCACAATGTTAAATAGATGGGGGCATGATTTCACAAGGAATAGGGAGGGGGGAATATTCAACCTCTAGGCCAACGAGGAGAAGCCAAATTTTTAAGCGAAAACCCATTAAATGGTCAATTACCCTTTTTGTCTTTTGTGCCCAGTCATGAGAAGTGGATAGGGAAGTTATTTCCTTGGATGGGAAAGGTATGGAGGTCAAATTCGAATTTGGGAAGTCACCCATTTTTGGAAAGTGTGTTTTTTACTTATGGGGCAAGTAAAATCTTGGGAAGGCATGCCCAAGCCATTAGAAACCCATGACTTTTATTTTTCACCCATTATCACTCACATGGGCTCTCTCATGCCACAAGAAGGGGGCTAAGCTCTCCCCTTCACGATTTTTCAGTTGCCCATGCTCTCCATTGTTGGGGAAGTCATTCTGGTGATGCTAGTGTATATCCAGGAGAGATTCATGTTTTAGTGTTGGATGGGGGTCGTTTTTGTCTCCCTCATGATTTGGGTTGTTTTCTTCTTTTTCCTGTGCTCATAATTTATTTTCGATGTTGTCAGGTGAATGGGAAGAAAGAAGCCATAATTTTTGGGTTTGAGGAGGCCATTTTTTCCACTAGAGAAAGTTGGGTGCTTCCCTCACATTTTTCTGCATTTATCCTATTTTCTCCAAGCTAGGAAACTCGTTTTTGGGTTGCACGGTGAGTTAGAGAAGAGAACCACAATTTTGGGTGGTTGTTGAGTCTGTTTTTCCCCATGTGTAACCCATAGAAGTTTCTAAAAATCAAATTGATGTCAGAGGGATTTTTCCCCATTTTATTGGGTCATTTGTGGTTGCAAATTCTGTTTCTAGTAATGCCCAACGTATGGGAGAATAGATCCATGATCAGAGGGTTTGATGAGGTCACTTTTACCTCTGGAAAGTTCAAAAACGTTTCCTGAAAATGTATGTGCTCATGCAGGGTTATTTTCCCCTCAGTCATTTCATTTTGGTTTCCCATAAATGTTTTGTTCATATCCGGTATTTTTGTGTGGTTGTGTTTGATTAATTGGTTGACTATGTGTTTGATGCAAAGTGTGGCTTGGATGAGTAAGTCCAAGGAACCCATTAGTTAGATGGTTGTCTGTGCTTGATTAGCAGGTTGGCTTGGCTGGGTAAGTCCAAGGAACCATCTATTAATTTGATGACTGTGTGTTTGATGTATGGTTTGTCTTAGCTGAGTAAGTCCAAGGACCCATCCATGTTATTGGCTTGTTTCCTTAACAGAATATGAAACCCAACGGTGTGTTGGCTTGATTATGAACATATGGTTTTAGTTATGTGTGATCCTGTTGTTCCCTAGTGCCTTGTGGAATCATGCCCAGCTCGGGGGTGGCAGTGATGTTGAGATATTAATGAGCACACTAGCCTATGGTTGGGTGGAACATTGCAGTGACATAGCTAGTTGTGGGCCAACTCCTTTCAAGATAAGTATTATTGTTCTTAATCTCTGCAAACTATTGGTTTTATGAATTAATATGCACATGTTGAATGTTTGAATGCTTGAATAAAATGTATGTGTTTTCTTCCGTTGTAGATTTCATTATGCATCTGTGTATGTTTTTATATTAATCCATTCTATTTTAGGTTTATGTTCATGGGGCTAGATTTCCTAGTTTGATAGCAGTAGCCTAGTCGGGCCGTCTCCATTATTGGTATGAGGGGTGGGGACGTGACATACCTAAGATACATTTCTAGAAGGCTTGTCAAGATTATAAATTATATTTCACTTCTCCATTTTTCATGTGGCATATGGACAAGAAAGAAGATAAGATATGACTCTTTATCTACTTCAGAGTTTGTTGCTACTGGTTTTTCTTGACAAGCTTGTTGTTTCTTAACATATAGGGTTACTGCTCCTTTGGCTTGACGTCTTAGTTTCTTGATGCTCCTGGAGTGGGTCGTGATTGTCTTGCTACTATTTTTAGCAGGTCGTGACTCCATTACTCTTGACCGGGACTATATGTGACATCCTTTCTATTGTTTGTGTGGGAAGTGACCACCGTGCTTCTTTTTGTGGGGTGCATATCCTCTCTTGGAATGCTAAATTGGAGACCAACTTATTTGGGGCTTCCAACACCTGAGTTGTGACCGTGTCTAGGACATGACTATGTATGAAATCTAAGTTTGGGTTGTGTCATGTGTAAACACTCAAAGGGTTGGGTCGTGACTGTTTATGCCCTCTAGGGATGGGTCGCGATCTGTGTAAGCCCTCAAAGGGATGGGCCATGACTGTGTATTGTTAGTTTTTCTTAAGATCTTATTAGATTATCTAAGATCTTTATCTGAAAGAATAACAAGTACAACAAGATGCATAAGATGTAAAAGATACACACGACACAAAGATTTTCATCGAGGAAACCATAAAGGAGAAAATCCCGCAAACTTCTTCAAGATAGTAAGATGATTAAAATCAGTAATAAGAAATGTTCAACAGTGATATTTCACTCTTCCTCTATTTGTCTTTCTCTCTCATGCGCCTTAGAGAGTGTGTGAGGTGTGTATAAATGAGGGAGAGAGATTCCCTATTTATACCCTTTTAAGTCATTGACCAAATATAAGACTCGATCCTACATGGCATCTCACATGGGTCCCACTTCTCCTAGAGAGATCACAATTACATATTACATGATGTTACACTGGGGACTATTGCCACGAATTACAATGAAGGTTGTACCTCAAGGTTTAGACACAATTTAGATATCCAGTAAAGAAGTAACACACATCCCCAATGGGGTTACAACAACATTCAATGATAATATACATCAAAATATCTTCCGAAATTACAAATACATCAACAATCCCTCTTAACTAGGAAGGTATTCTCTCTCTACACAATCATCAACACATCTGGTTAGGTCTTCATTGCATCATACTCATCACAGAGTCATAGAGTCTTCATCATAGCTACTGCCATCATCTTCTTATAATTTGATCATCATCCCATACTATCTTTCATCATAATTTTCTACAGTGCTAGCCCTTTTTCATGCTGGATGTACGCCTAGACCTCTACCAGGTATTCATGACATCTCGAGCAATCCTTCACATAGAATCTATCCAGGATATTCTTCACGTTTCCATGACAATATCCGGCTTCTTCTACCGTCATCTTGTTGTATCCAGATCATCTATTTTGTCCTACACATGACAAAACAACAAATAACCAAAACATCTACGGTCAACCCGCGTTCTATTAAAAGAACTACCTAGGTTCACCTCTTATGCTTCATGACCTTATCATCTCATAATGGGAACTTTATCTCATATATATGGTAGGACTAATTACGACCCAACAACCTGCTACACCAGGACCTTTTTACTTTCTTCTGGTCAACCTCAAGGAATTACATCTGAACAACATGTGTCCAGGATCTTTTCCATTCAGATAATCTTCAGGACATATTATGACTGAGTAACCTTCATACCATGCCAGGGCTCAGTATTTACACTCGAACAACCCACGGGACATATTACATCCGAATAACTTGTGTAACATGCCAGGGATCAGTATTTACATTCAGATAACCCATCTCATTTCCCATGTGAGATAATATGCTTTGTATCAGGACTAATTACATCCAAGGATAACCTGCGAGCTTCGCCAAGATGTTATATCCAAGGATAACCTATAGGACTAATTACGTTTGAGCAACGTACAAACTTCGCGAGGATGTTACGCTCAGATAACCTGTCTTTTTAGCTATTATAGAACACATCACTCCCTCTTTAGAGAGATATTGATCTTGATCACACCAAGTCTTTCTATGAAGTACTCAAACTTCACTCTCACAAGAGGCTTAGCCAAAACATCGGCTATATGCTCCTCTATTTCCATGTATTGTAGCTTCACTACTCCTCTTTGCACCATATCCTTGATTTAGTGGAACTTGATATCAATGTGCTTCAACTTGTCATGGACCATGGGTTTTCCGTCCGCTTCATGCAACTTTTATTTTTGCAGAAGTTTCAAGTCACATCCAACTAGAGATCAAACAATTGAGACAGTAGCTTTTGCAACCACACTTCCTCACAACTATCCAATAAAGAGGAAACATACTCTACCTCGGTTGTACTCAGTGCCACACATGATTGCTTCCTGTTGAACCAAGAGATCATGCCAAATCCCAAGCTGAAGTAGCAACCTGAGGTGCTCTTCCTGTCAGAGGCGCTACCTACCCAGTCTGAATCAACATAACTGTGTAGGTTGATCTTCTAATTGGCATCATATTTGAGTCCATAATCCACTGTAACTTTTAGGTACCTCAAAACATAATTTTCCGCTATTAGGTGAACCTGTCTTATATCTATCAAGAACTGGCTTAGGTTGTTCACAACGAAGCATAAGTATGGTCTCGTATTCATTAGATACATCAATGACCCTATCAACAGACGATACATCGTGTCATAAACCTTCTTGGATGAATAATCACTCAGAAGCTTCAATTTAGATTCCATAGGTGTGGTCATAGCCTTGCAGTCCAACAATTCTGAATCTATTCAGAATCTCCACTGCATACTTCCCTTTCCCAAGGAATATTCCATGTTCAATCTACCACACCTCCATGCCTAAGAATTAGTGCATCATACCTAGGTATTTCATATCGAACTCAATAGAAAGTCTCCTTCTTGTATCTGTAATGAGTTCCTCATTACCTTTTAGAAACAAGCCATCGCCATATAACAGGAGTATCACTGGCTTTTCGTCTTCCACCTTGAAGTAGAGGTTGGAATCTTCTTTAATCTTGGTAAATGCCAAGCTTCTCAAGAAGCTATCCATCCTGTCGTACCATGTCCTCGGTGCTTGTTTCAAACCATCAAAGGCTTTCTTCAATTTGCACAGATGGGTCTTCCTATCATGTGTCTCAAATCCAATGGTTTTTCTATGTACACTTCCTATTCGAATACACCATTCAAGAAGGTTTCCTTGACATCCATCTGGTGTACTTTCATTTTCATAACTACTACCATAGAAAGTATGGTCCTTATGGAAGTGTACCTCACCATGGGTGCAAATGTCTCTTCGTAGTCTATTCCTTCTTTCTATGAGAATCCTCGTGCTATGACTATTTCCTTGTGTTTCTCAATACTGGCATCTATAGCATGCTTGATCTTGTAGTTACACATTCAAGTCATGACAAACTTCTTCTCCGACCTTAGAACAACCTCCCAAACATCATTCTTCATGATCTACTGATATTCCTCGATCATCGCATCCTTCCATTCCTTCTTTTTGGTAGCATCTTCATAGGTGGAAGGTTCTTTATCAATGATGTCACACAGGAGGGCCACATACCTATTGTAGGGCTTTACCCTTTTTTTCTCTCTATGTAGTCCTTCTAGAGCACCATACCTTTCAGCTTCTTGTAAGAGCTACTGTGCCCATGTTGGTTTCCTCTTGTGGGACTCCTTCTCAAACAATGTATATACCAGCTCTTATCGTTCTGTCATGTCACAATATTCAGTGTCTTCTAGAATTACTTCTTCAATTTCCATGTCTCAGACTCTCGTCTCTTCAGATCCCTCGACTTCTTGGATAGGAGTCCTCCTCGATCTGAAGTATGTTGAGTCTTCATCAAAGGTTACATCTCTACTGATGTCAATATTCTTAAATCCTGAGAAGTATATTCGGTAGGCCTTTGATGTATCACTATATCCTACAAATGCATCCTTCCTCCCAGAAGGATTGAGCTTGGTCCTTTTCTCCTTTGGGACATGTATGCACACTCAACAACCAAATATTCTCAGATGGCTGACTTCGGGTTTCACTCCTAAGAAATTCTGTTCAGGAGTCTTGTTGTCAAGTACTCGATGAGGAGTACGGTTCTGTACATACACAGTTTTTCTTGTTTCCTCCACCCAAAGGTGCATAGGAATATCCTAGTTAAGAAAAATTGCTTTCGTTTCTCCCATTATGGTTCCATTCTTTCGTTCTGGAACCCCATTTTGCTGAGTATTTTATGGAGTGATAAACTCCCTCTTAATCCCATATTCTCTGCAAAGTTCCTTGAATTCTTCCAAAATGAAATCACCGCCATTATCTGACCGTAGAATCTTAATAGTCCTATCTATCTGGTTTTTGACTAAGGTTTTATATTCCTTGAACTTACTGAAAACTTCACTTTTCTCTTTAAAGAAATATATCCAAATTTTACATGAGAAGTCATCTATAAAGGAAACATAGTACACATACCCGCTTAATGAGCTAGAATACATGGGTCCACATAAATTTGAGTGTACTATCTCCAATATTCCTTTAGCCTTTCTCTCATTGCTAGGAAATGTATTCTTTGCATTCTTTCCTTTTGCGCATCCTTTGTAAATGCCCTCATGCTTTTCCTGGATCTCTAGAAATCCTGAAACTGCTTTGCTTGCCATTGGTAGTGCTCTGTAGTGTGCATGTGCAAGCCTTCTCATGAACCAATGCTTTCTCAGGATGTCCCTTCAACTTATACAAGCCTCCATCTTCTTCTCCAACTACTGTTGCATCCTCTATTTCCTTTCGTTTGGCCCACATCAGAACTTAGCCATCTACAAATGCAACCCTAATTCCTTTTACATCTATTGCAAATATGGAGAGAAGATTCTTCTTCAATCCTAGAACATATAGCACATCCTTCATCTTTAAGGATTTCCTAGAATCAATCATGTATGAAGCTTCACCACTCCCTTTTATGGGGTATTGAAAATCATCCCCAAGTTTAACCTTGTGTGGTGACTCACGTTCATACATATTGACGAATGATTCATTGTATCTAGTATGTGTTTGGAAGCTCCATTATCCATGAGCCAATCATTGCTTCCACGTGTGATAGTGCCAGTGAGTGCTGATATTATCACATACTCTTCATCCCAATCATTATTCTCTCATTTGAATATTTTGTTTGTTTGTTCATCATCTTCGACAATGTGAGCATGGTGTCTTCTTTTATGGATGGGACAATCTCTTGCCAAGTGTCCCTTTTCATCACAAGTATAACATCTAACATTTGAAAGATCTATTTTCATCTTCTTCAGTTTCTTTTATTTCTTCTTGTTCTGATGAAAGCTCTCCTTCATTTCCTTCTTCTTGAAATTCTTCCTAGTGTATACTGCAAGAGCTTGATCGTCAGTTGCTGCCAACTTTTATTCTCTTGTCACAAGTAATGCTTCTTCTTGTGCACATTCTTCTCAAAGTTTGTTGAAAGAGATCAACTTCCTTCTTGCACAAATCCCTTGAATGAATGAGTCCCATAATCTTGGGATACCATTTAGGGTAGTCATCACAATTTCTCCTTATTTGACATTTTCTTCAACTGCTTCAAGTTGTTCTTTGATTTGAGCAACCATAGTGAAGTAAGAATGTATAGTATCAGAGTTCTGTATCTTCACATTCTTCATCTGGTTCCTCAAATTCATTTTCTGATTGATGTCCTTTCCTTCGAACATCTTTTTCAAAGCATCATATACTTCCTTTGGTGTCTTGAATGCAGACACATGGGAGATGAGGTGATCCTTAATAGAATATGCAATTATTCTCTTAGCCTTATCCATGCTTCTCTTATGAGCATAGTCTCATCTCCCTCTGGTTCTGGAACATATCCACTAATAAACTGATCCAAGTTGTTTTCTTCAAGGATCAAGGAGATCTTATACTTCCATGCCCGGAAGTTATCAACCCCTCCAAGCTTGTCCTGAAGCTGAGTATGGTGAGTCATAATTTCAAAATGAGAACATCAAATGAAAATAGTAAATATTTGGATCTTACCAATTTGAGGTGTTTGACCAGGTTTCAGAGCAGGTTGACCTAGGGTTTGTCATAGAAACCCTAATTTTCCAAACATGGACTTTGCGAATTATGTTTGGACATATATATATGCCTCCTTGAGGTGAATTTCTCAACTAGGTCACTTTCTGAAAAATGAGGTGGGAAGCATTCGATACTTGATGCCCTAGTTCCTCCCGGCAACAGTTGCAGCTAAAAATAGAAACTTCTCTGATTCATAAACTAGTACAACCAAAAGATGCACCCTAGTGAGGTGAGTTATCCTATCCCTCTTTTCTTGATGATCTATGGAGAGAACACCTTCCACTAGGAAGCTCTAGTTCCCGCAGTTGCACAGTTCCTTCTTTTAGAGAGGCTTTGATACCATGCTAGTTTTTCTTAAGATCTGATTAGATTATCTAGGATCTTTATCTAAAAGAATAACAAGTACAACAAGATGCATAAGATGTGAAAGATACACATGACACAAATATGTTTACCAAGGAAACCATAAAGGAGAATGACCCCACAAACTTCTTCAGAATAGTAAGATGATCATAAGTAGTAATAAGAAATGTTCAGCAGCTATCTTTCACTCTTCCTACGACTGTCTTTATTTCTCATGTGCCTTAGAGAGTGTGTGAGGTGTGTATAAATGAGGGAGAGCACCTCCCTATTTATACCCTTTTAATTCATTGACAAAATATAAGACTTGAGCCTACATGTCATCTCACATGGGGCCCACTTCTCATAGAGAGACCACAATTATATATTAGATTATATGTTACACTAGGGACTACTTCCTCGACTTCTAATGGAGGTTGTACCTCAAGGTCTAGACATAATTTAGACATCTCGTAAAGGGGTAACACACATTCCCAATGGGGTTACAACAACATATAACGATAATATACATCATAATATCTTCCGAAGTTACAAATAAATCAACATGTACTCCCTCTAAGGCTGGGCCATTACATATGTAATCCCTCAAAGGGATGGGTCGTGGTTGATTTATGTATTCCAGGGTTGGGATGTGTCTCTTAACAACCTTTATAAGGATGAACTGTGACTGATGGTGACCCTCCTGCTGGACCGTGATTGTGGTGTCCTTTTCTTTGTTGAACGGTATTCTTTAATAGCCTTATAAGGCCAAACTATGATTGTTGGTCACCTATTTTGTTGGGTCGTGTTACCTTCCTACTAGACAATGACTGTGGGTTTATCCACTTTGTTGAAACATGGCTACTATGAGCCTTTAAGCATGGGTCATGACATCTTCTTGCTAAGTTGTGACTATTTTGTATGCCCCTTGGGATGGAAATGATTATGGTTATTTTCTACTAACAAGTTGTGACTGTTTGGATGATTTTTGGACTAGGTCGTGACTGTGTTGTCTTTATTTTGGCTGGGTCATGATTGTACATAATATATCCTACATTTTCCATGGACTGCGGTTCCCTATTCTAGCTGATCTATGACTTTATTAAACCCTATATGATGGGTGAGTAGTAGTGGTAATTCTGTTAAAGGGAGTTGTGACTTTTAGGGTGCATATTTGTGGTTTGTTCTGAGTATCATTGTTTCTATCCTAATGAGATCATCTAACTTGGTGATTGGTATTTGTTACTGTATGTATATAACCTAAACCCAAAGCACTTTAACCTTATCTCTTTCAAAGTATGACTTATGACAGCTTGTCCTTACAATGACAAGAGCTTACCCAATATATCTAAGTATAAGGAAAATTCAAACCAGATCTATTCAACATTTGTTTTTTAATTACTGTGTATTAGTTTCATTGTAATTTTTGTTACTTTTTATGTTCTTTATATTGGAAATGATAATCCATATCAAGGACCAACTTAAACACAGTGACCAACAGAGTGATAAATTTGAAAGAGCTGAAAATTATGCTTAAATTTAGTACAACAATACTCTCCTGAATCTAGCTTTGTTTTTTAGATATGTTTATGCATTAAAGTATAAATTTTAATTGTTCTTTATATTAACCCTAACCTAACTCAAAATTTAACATGCTATCAGAGCTTAGGGATTGTAGTTAACTCTATTATTTAGTCTAACAGAGTCTAGAATGATCCTAAGATAAGGATTTCAACATTATCAAACTAACATCAAGGGCTTGGACTTGATTTTGGCCATCAAAGTGATAAAGATGACAAAGATATGAGTTTGACCTAATTATTTGACTAAATTTAAAATCAATATTTCTGAGGCATCTGAAGAAAGAGATGTGTTCTTTTAGTCTATATCAAAAAATGGATTTGATAGAATGAGAAAATGATGACCCCTTGAAGAGGCCAACAAATGCCAGAAGGATTGAATCAAGCATGTTTTCTGTGATAAGTGAGAAATCTTACTTAACTCTTCATATGATTGAATCTTGAGATCATAATTATGATACCTTCTAGTTGATCATTTCTTGTGTAAAAGAGTTCCTTGAATCATTATGATCAAAGTTGCATAAGGAAGTAAGAATTCATTTATGATCTTGATCATATGTGTTAAATTATCCTGGTTTATACTAACAAGTGTGATGATGCATGTGATCTTGAAAAATATATTATTTAAGAAGTGCATGCTCATATTTAAGGACATTGACCTGTAGAATTCTTAATCATTGTTTGTGATGCATCAAGATCAATGTAGTATGAATTTTCAAGTGCAAAGAAGGTTAGAGCTTGTTCAAGTATTTATCATAATATAATCTCTAGGGTTATGATCTAACCTAGATTGTGCTAATGCATGCATATTATTAACGATATGATGTTGACACCACAAAGAGAACATGTTCAATTTGATGTCAAGATCAAAGATGCACAATGAGATTTCTGCATAAGGACATATATAAAGAGGGAGGATTTTCTATCCCAACTTGTTGATTCCTTGTATTGCCATAACATGTGCATATGTTCTTGGTATCATTTAGATAGATTCTTTGTACATATATGAATGATAAGATGCACAAGAGGAGGAGGATGTGACAAGTGATGAATGTTTGTATATCCTGTTTATGCTTATAATTAAATGGACAACTCAAGAGGGAGATGAGTGCTCAGGTATAGAAAGAGCAAGAGCCCTCACAAAATGCAAGATCAATTATGTTGGATGTTCATCTTCCTAGGTGTCAGCATGGAATCGACAAAAGAGAAACTATCAAACATCCAATCTTAGATAAACATTAAATAAACATCCGACCACTATTTTCATGGATATATCATTTAATGTTTAACCTCACATAAATATCCAACCACTACCTCATGCATCCATGATAGATTAAATCATTATCTTTACCTACCCCTTGCTTATCTTAAAGCATACAATTTGAACATCTTAACCAACATTTTTCAATTAATACATTTATATGTATAACCTTCTTATAACCCTTCAAATTTAACCACATTTATATGTACTTTATTGTGGACTTTAGATGCTTGGTCAATAATAATAATCTCTCCAACCTTAATTATTACTTTCAAACCTCTTCAAAATTTAATTCCTGAAATAGGAGTAACCACCTACATATCTACATATCTAATAGGAGCATTTTCAGCACACATCTTTCTGAGAATTGAACTCCGAAGCGGACGTTCTTTCTAAGAAAGCCATCGAAGAAGGTATGGAATCCATTCATTGGGCCATGTTTGATGGAGCAACATGTCTCGAGCAAGGGACTTTAAGCATTAGATAGTCGGAATTGGATTCTATGTATCTACATTTCAAGTATTGAAAGTTAATCTTTGATTACAAAGACACAGTATACGGTTCCCTTAGATATTTATATTAAGGGTTATGAAAAATATGTTTCATTGTCTCCCCGTGATCGGCATGTAAGACACAACTTTCCTATTTAAATAAAGTTGTATTTCTGTGTGAAAAAAAAAATCTTCCCATACAAATTATGCATAATAGATAATATATAAAGTAATGTAATACGTAGACTATAGCCAACCCTTCCGGTTTTATGGTTGTATAATTTCTTAACCCTTAAGAACTTTTTATTTCTAAAATAAAAATAAACCAAGCAGTCAATAAAGCTTAGAATATATATATATATAATTTAAAAAATATATTAATTATTATATTTAATATTAATATTGAGAAAGAATAATATATATTAATTATTATATTTGATATTAAAATTGGAAAAAAATAATATAAATAAAGGTAACCAAAACTTTGACCATCTTTATAAACATTTTCCAATTAATATATTTATATGTATAAAGAGAAGGTTATACACACCTTTAACATTTAACCACTACTTTCATGTACTTTATTACCTAACAAGAATAATCTTCCCCGTCCTTAATTATTACATTTAACCTCTTTTAATATATATATATATATATATATATATATATATA
>LPNX011078891.1:2792-51740 GCA_001517045.1 Pseudotsuga menziesii
AGTTTTTCTAGATTTCTTGAAATATGTGTTTTTAATTCTAAATATTAGAAATACATGTATAAAAAAGGCTTGCATTCCCATCTTATTAAATACTAGTTTTCATGTATTTGGCTTCCATTTTGGAAAGAGTCGCATACCAGATTTCTATGACATTTATATGAGTTTGATGATGATGATGATGATGAAGCAATACAATATGCATGTCTCTTTAATATTATTTCCATATTCTCTGTAAGTGGAAATATCAAAAATCCATGTGTGAAAGGCTTACATTCCCATGAGTTCAAAGGACTAGTTTTCATGTGCTTGGCTTCCAGTTCAAAGGAGTTATATATATTGTATGTATTAAAGAATTTAGATGATGTTAAATTATTTTGAGGAATCAATTTATATGTTTTATATGGTTTACATTCATCATGATTAGTTCTAAACCATTTCATGTACTTTTTATGAGTTAAAGTGGGGCCATCAATTCCATTTCCCCTTAAGCAATATCACTGAAAGTTATCAAATGAATGTGGGAATCTATAACCAGTTTGAAAAAATAATACCCATGATTAATTAAATTTCTTGATGTTTTTAGAATAATCAAAACCAATTATACACTTAGGATATATAATTTAATCATTTTGGTTAAAATCCTAGGTCCTATACTAGCTAGATGGAATCCACTTGCATTTTTGTGGTCAAAATTGACTAAACTTACTCTAGGAGTGCACTAAAAATATTATGGATAATATTCTAACAACAAATCAGACTTCCCTATTTAGCAGGTGTAATGTCCCCATACCCCGTAATGCAAAATTATTAAAAAAATTTCTTGAAGATCACTTGTTCACCTTTCGATATACAGGGCATGGGTGTTACCACACTGTTCCACCTTCATTCTTAGGATTAGAAATAACTGTAAAAGTATTTTCTCCCTTCACAGATCACTTATGTGACTAGAAACACCATTTCCAAACTAAACCTATACTTTCCACACTCCACCCTCTCCACTTTCGCTTTCCACCTTCTGCTTGTGGAACTCAAAACTTTGAACTTTGGAATTCAACGAAAATGTTCTACCATTATTTCTCCTTCCACACTCCCTCTTTTCTCCTTCTGATCAGAACTCAGGAATCAAATTTTTTATACTCGATGGAAGCATTCAACCGTTATTCTGCCTTCCACACTTCCGCTTTTCTCCTTTAGCTCGAAATGCAGAAATGCATGAAATTACTACCTTGCCCATCGGTTTCCCTCCTTTTGGATTCTGACCTTCTTCTTTCCGACTTCCAACTTCGGAATAGAAAAATCCAACTTTTTCCTTCAACTTTTCTAGATTTATCGATTTCCGCCTTCTGCCTTTCTGCTTTCTATAGTGGTTCGGAATTCAGAATCTCCACTTTTCCTTGGAATTTTTAGTTCTTTTCCGCTTTCTTATTTTCCACCTTTTGTGGGTGGATCCTGGGGTGCAGAAAACAAATTTCTTCCTTATTTCACTTCCCTTTTTTTGGTTTCCACCATCCGCTTTCCTTAGGATGATTCCAAGGGGTGGAAACACTAAATCACAAGCATTCTGATCCTTCCAACGAGATTTTAGCCTCCAAGGAATTAATAAAAATGCATTGCAAAAAAAAAGGGCATACATAGGAGTAAAATACATGGAAACATACACCAGTAAACCTCCACTTAATCATCACCAAGCATTCAACATGAACATAACAATTCATAGACCAATTCATAGCATAAACAAGCATTAATCATAATAAATTCATCATGTTCCACATGTTCATTCATAAGAAAATACATTACATAAACATAATAACAAATAATACTTATCTTGATGATTAAGTTTTCCATCAACTAGCTATGTGGATGCAACGTTCCACCCAACCATAGGCCAGCGTGTTCATTAAACTCTCAACACAACGGTCACCCCCGAGCTAGGAATTATTTCCAAAAGGATCTATGGAACAACAGACTTGCACACAGCCAAATCAAAACACACACATAGCCAAGACAAGCTTCAGTAAGGTTTATGAGACTGTTCAACCAAGAAAACACCAATTTGGGTTTATTAGGCTGCAGACTTGCAAGCCAAATAATGATGGGTTTATTAGGCTTACTCAGTCAAGCCAACATACAGTTGGGATTATCAAACTATTTCCAATCAATCAAAATCCCACAATAAGGACCATCCAAGCCACATATGGGTTTATCAGGCACTCAGGAAAGCCATCATTCAAAGTGGGTTTCTCGGGCTATCCAGCCAAGGATTACACATCGCCAAACATAACAAGACAGAAGAAATCCAATATCTAATTGTGTTTAATAGGATGCTAAGGCAGTGGAAAGGTAGAATGACTAATCTAGTATATCATTCAAGATCTAAGGACACCTCCATAAGGTATATCTAGCTTGGTATCCACATTACCTACATACCCAACATAATGAAGGAATCCCCTTCTCTGCTGCACTGTCCCTCAGGCTATGCCTTCCCTTCTAGTGCTCTCCAGGGCATGTAGTGAATATTTACCATCCACTCTTACCTTTCCATGAGTTTCCTCTCTGTACTAGGTTTATCAAGCCCATTCCTCTTCTCTTCCACTCCTCAGTCTTGCATACAATTCAAACCTAAACCAGGGTCCAAATAAGAATAACATAGGCTCCCCTCTGTAACATAGAGAAAATAGGTCCGCACACCACTCTATAACACAATGAAAAAGGATTGAACCACACTGCATAGTGAACCATGCTGCACACCCACAACAAAACCTTCTCTGCGACTCAAGAGAATGAACCAAAATGCATAATCAATCCCTTGAATGGTAGAATGGAATGGAATGACCACAATATTTAGATGAAGAATGGATTTCTAGAATGGGCACACAATTTTAGGGTTTTACTAGCTTTAGAAGCAAGAACAATCCCTCTGTAGACTGCAGGCTTGTTCAGTCATGAAATCAACTACCATGCCTTTCTCTTCCCAAGGAATTAACTACCTCAACCAATTTTCTGCAAGAAAATTGAATGCACGATCACAGGGACAAACCAGGGTGGACGGGACAAAGAACGGGAAACTTTTACATCGATCTACAGTTGAGATCAACCATCAAATCGATTGATAGAGCACAACGATTTCGATGACTGAAATAGCGCAGGAAAATAAAACTTGGAGGGTGCAATACTTTATGAAATACAATTTAGTTTATTTAAGGTCCACCATTGATATAGATCCAATGTTTGCTAGTTCATTTCGATGGTTAACTAGAAAGTGGCTTAACATCAGCTAGCAGGCACAAAATTTTTATCCAAAAAGGATTTATTCCATCTCACATCTGAATGGGTGACTTATACAACAAAAAAACAAAGGTTTTTATGTTGATTAAACTAGGTTTTGTGAGGATTGAACCTGGAATCACTCACCTGGAATCCGCTGGTTTGATCCCTCCCTATTCCTCTATGAAATCATTCCTGAATCTCTTTTCATGTTGCAGTTCCATAGCTAGCTGTGGTATTTATTAAATTATGCATTTACATGATATTCAAGATATACAGTGCATGACAATCATAACAACCATAGGCATCAACCTTGATCACCTATACAAAAAAACCCAATCAATGGTAGGGCCTTGGCCTTGAGCTCCTTGCCATGATTCAAAATGCAATATATACATCATGTACAATTCAATACCATGGGGTCGAAACTGGGGTATTACATTCCCCTCCCCCTTACAACAACATTGTCCTGAGTGCTTAAGAAAATTGAACAAAAATGGTACACTTGTACCGCCCTTAGTGCTCTACAAATTTGGAAAAAAATGTATGTGCCAATCGCATGGCATCCTTCAGCTCCGATGTAGCCCCATCAGCATTGTAGTGCTCCCATTGCACCTTTACTTGTCCAAAGCCTCAATTCTGGAGTATTGTGACCTTCCTATAGAGGATGTGCAATGGCTCGGTTTTGAACTCTCCCTTGGGTTCCATCTGAATCACATCCCAATTTATCACATGGTTAGGATCATGTACATATTTCTTAAGCAAAGAAACATGAAAAAAAGTATGAGCTCTAGTGCTAGAAGGAAACAAAAGTCTATATGCAAGTAGCCCTATTCTTTCAAGCACTTCAAACAGCCCACAGTATCTCCATGACATCTTGGCACAACTTCCAAGCTTCAAGGAACTATTCCTTTCCCTCACTCTGAGGTAAACATGATCACCAACACTGAACTCTCTATCCACCCTAAGCTTATATGCATAGCTATTTTTCCTGTCCTGGGATGCTTTCATATTCTGCCCGATGTTTGCAACCTCTTGCTCTATCTACTTGAGCAATCATGCACCAAGAACAATACTGTTCACTGGGTTATCCCAAGTCACAGGTGTCCTAAAATTTATTCCATACAAAACTTCAGAAGGACTCATCTCTAAGGATGCTTACTGCCCATTATTATAAGCAAAATCTACCAAGTGTAGATAATCCTCCCGCTTGGATGGTTTGTCCATCACATACATGCAAAGCATGTATTCCAACACTTGATTCACTCTCTCTACCTGTCGATTAGTATGAGGATGGTAGGCAGTGCCGAAGTTCAACTTTGTACCCAAATCTACAAACAAACCCTTTCAAAAATTGGAAGTGAACTTAGGATCCCTATCGTACACTATTTCCTTAGGAAATCCATGCAATCTGGAAATATCCTTCATGAATATTTTTGCAATCGAATTAGTATTATAAGTGGACTTGACTAGTATAAAATGTGTTTCCTTTGTCAACATTTCCACCACAAACATTATGGAATCATCTTTCCTCCAAGTCATTGGCAATATTGTAATGAAATCCATGGAAACAACAAAAATTTTGGGTGTTGATGTTGAAACTTCACCTACTAATATTTCATGCACTTTGAAATATACTCAAAAATGTCCTTCTTCATTCTTGACCAAAAATACTGCTTTCTGGCTGTAGCAATTGTCTTATGATATCTTGGGTGACCAGAATATGGATTTTGATGGATTTCATTAATAACAACTCTCCTCAAATATGCTACATTTGGAATATAAATTGTGTTTTTATAAATAAGAAGTCCATCTTCTTCCAATTTATATCCCTCATGCCTTTTCTCTAGAATTTGTTGTTGCGATTTGACTTTTACCTGCACATACATTTCATCTTCAACAGTATGATTAATAAATCTGTTGTCTCAAATATGTCTGGAAAATACTAAGAGATGCCACATGCATTTCATGCACCTTTATGCTGAGTGCATCAGCCACTTTGATTTATTTTCCTTTCATGTGTTTGATTTCAAAATCAAACTCGCATAAAAGGTCTAGCCATCAAACCAATATTTCAGACCATAGTGGTTCGTCCTTAACTCAAACTTTCTACTCATTAAGTAATGCCTCCACATCTTGAGAGAATGTACTATGGCTGCAAGTTCTAAATCACAAGTGGCATATTTCTTCTCATGATCCTTCAACTTTATTGACTCATAGCATACCACGTGGTTGTCTTGCATAAGAAATCTTTCAAGTCCTTACCCACATGTATCAGTACACACCAAAAAATCCTTCTTTGGGTCTACAATTTTTAAAACTGGTGCACATGTGAGAAGATTCTTCAACTGCTGGAAGCTTTCTTCACACCTTGGTGTCCATTCAAATTTTATCCCCTTCTTTTGCAAAGAAGTGATTGAATGTGCAACATTGGAGAATCCTTCAATGAATCTCCTATAGTAACCTGCAAGACCCATAAAATATCTTACATATATCACATTTCTTGGAGTAGGATAATGCATAATGGCTTCAATCTTTTTAGGGTCTACAGATATACACTCTTCTGAGATAATGTGAACCAAATAATGAACCATATCTTTGTAAAAGTCACACTTTCTCAACTTTGCATACATCTTATGGTTCTTGAGAAATTGCAATGTCAATCGCATATGTTCTTCATGCTCTTCCTCATTCTTAGAATAAATAAGAATGTCATCAAGGAAGACAAGAACAAAGTTGTCCAAATACTTGCTGAAGACACTATTCATAAGGCACATGACTGTAGCTAGTGCATTTGTGAGACCAAATGGTACCACTACAAACTCATAATGTCCATACCTTGTTCTGGAGGTTGTCTTATGAATTTCTTCATCCTTGATTCTTACCTTATGGTAACCAGAACTTATGTCAATATTGGAAAATACCTCTGCTCCTCTCATTTGATCAAAGAGGTCATCAATTCAAGGTAAAGGATATTTATTCTTTACAATGACTTTGTTCAGCTGTCTATAATCAATACACAACCTGAGTGTAGCATCTTCCTTTTTCAGAAACAGAACTAGTGCTCCCCAAGGAGATACACTTGGTATGATATACTTATTTTCCAACAACTCTTGCAGCTGTATCTTCAGCTCTAGCATTTCTGGTGTACTCATCTTGTAGGGTTTCTTTGACACTGGTGCTGCTCTTGTCACAAGTTCAATTATTAAATCAATGTCCCTCTTTGGAGGAAGCCCTAGAATTTCATTAGCAAAAAAATTCCTTAATTTTGGAAAAACATGAAAGTGCTCCAACCTAGGAGTTCCATTCTCTGTTGCCTCCAAAACATGAGCTGCATACACTCTGCAACATTTCCTACATAACTTCTTCATATGCATTGCTGAAATATGCCTAACATAAATCAGCTTTGGAATGCATCTTACATCCCTTAAGTTTCCTTCTTCATCCAAGCAATCAAAAGTCTTGTTGTAACAATCAAGCTTTACTCTGTGTGCTTCCAACCAATCCATTCCAACAAGAACATCATAGGAACCAAGTGGCAGAACATTCAGAACTGCATAAGTGACTAATCCATCCATGACAAATGGACATTTACTTACCACTTCACTAACTTTCCTCTTGGTTCTAGTGGCTAGCTAAACTAACCATGATTTTCTATGCCTTAACTTCTTAAAAGCACAAATCTCAACAACTATGGGAGTAATATAACTGTGAGTACATCCAGGGTCAATCAAAACAGAAACAGATTGCTTAGCAATATTACCTACAACTTCAACCACATTTTACTAATGGTATGCTTGAAGGTCCTCCAATGCTGCATAAATCCTAGGGACATTCCTTTCCACTTGACCCATTGTTTCAGCTTCTTGAATATTGTAATATGGCTTTACATTTCCATTTTCAGGTGGAAAATACCTGTGCAGATGGGGTCCTCCACATTTGCAACATTGGAGTGGTTATCTCTTATGTTGTGGATATCTTGGATTTTCTCCTATCACTCTAGTTGGATTAATCATAGGTTGTGATGGTTGCTTCTACTGATTCCTAAAGTTAGAAGGTTTGAAACATTTCTTCATTTGTTCATACTTCTCATTTCTCTTGTCCTTCCATGCCTTATGGTAATTAGGTTTTCCTTTGTTATGATCATAATAATAATTGGCCTTCTTGGTAGCCTCTTTTAGAGTTCTAGGCTCATCAAACTCAATCCTGTCTTTCTATGCTTGAGTTATCTGACTCAGAAGCCACTGTATTTTCACCTTATGATGTACTTGACATACCTCAACAAATCCAAGGAACTTTTTGCATACTCTTCCATGGTCTGCTGCCCCAATCTCAGATCATGGAATTATTTGATCTTGTCATCATAGTACCTGTCAGAGAGGTATTTCTTCTTGAAATGCTTCTTGAATTGCTTCCACACTATCTTTTTGCCATTGATCTTCCTCACCTTCCTGAGGTGCTCCCACAATATGGACGCTCTTCCATTCATATTGAAGATGGATACCCTAGTCTTCATATTTGAGTATTCTTGGACTTGGAAATATTTATTCATATCAAGAATCCAAGATTCATCTTATTGAGTAGTATTTATCTCACCGTTAAACGTAGGAGGCCTTGCCTTTTTAAAATCATCACGTGAACTATTTTTGTAGCGCATATTTCTCTTATCTCCTTGAAAGGAAGAGCTGAAACCACCAGTGGATCCTTTAGAGTCAGATGACCAACTAGAAGATTTATTTCTTCATCTCACACTGCTTTTATTTCCCTCTGGATGTACTGAATGATGCCTAGAGATCATACTCCTTTGGATTTCTGTCAAACTATGCAACATGGCGACATTGAACAAATGTTGCTCTTCATGAGCTTTAATCAGGCTTCTCATGATGTTTGGAATGTATGCCGAGGTTTCTTGAAATCTTCTGCCATTATAATCTATCTTGGAATTTCAAACTCAGACATTTTCTGCCTTAGCATCTTCCCTGTGCTCATAGGGAATCTGTGCATCATACATGTCATAGGTTCTCATAGATGAGCCAAAAACCCACTTTCCAAACTATGCTATGACTCTGCAAAATGTGTTAATAAACAAAATTGTTAGTTGCATGACAAATTCAGAATTAGAGAACCATTTACTTATTCTCACCTGACCCATCAAGGCCTAGTCCTGCAGCTACCAACTCTGATATCACAATGTAGTGTACTACAATATTGGTATGAGAGGGTACTCTTATATATTTTAACTATTAATTCTGACCCATCCAGGCCCAATGCTACAACCCACAACTCTGATACCACAATGTAACGTCCCCATACCCCATAATGCAAAATTATGAAAAATTTTGCTTCAATATCCCTCGTTCACCTTTCAAAACACAGGGAATGGGTGTTAACACACTCTTCCACCTTCATTCTTAGGCTTAGAAAGCACTGTAAAAGTATTTCCTCCCTTTACAGATCACTTTTGCGACAAGAAAGGACATTTCCGCACTAAACCTGTTCTTTTTGCACTCCTCCCGCCGCACTTCCTCTTTCTTCCTTCTACTTGCGGAACTCGAAAATTGGAACTTTTTCATTAAATATAAATGTTCCATCATTATTCCTCCTCCCACACTCCCACTTTCTGCCTTCCTCTTCACTACAACAAAAACTGGATTTAGCGTCAAATTTAGCGTCGGATTTTAGTGTAATTTTTTCCCAATTGTGGTGAACAATCTGGCACTAAACCTGGTGCTATTGTACATTTTCGTAAAACGCCATCTATTGCATCTTTTTTTCCGTAATTTTTAACATCCATTTTTGCGCCCAATTTTTTGCATCTTTTGTTACGCCTTTATTTCCACCCAATTTTGCAACTTCTATTGCGTCTTTTTTTGCGTCCTTTGTTACATCCTTGTTTGCACCCAGTTTCACGCTCAGTTTTGCATCTAATTTTGCTCCTATTTTTCCATCGAGTCTTACACCCAATTTTGCATCATGTTTTGCATAAAATTATGTGTCCAATTCCGCATCTAACGTTGCATCTAGGATTGCATCCAATTTTTGGCCCAATGTTGCGTCTAGTTTTGCATCCAATTTTACTTATAATGTTGCATCCCCATTTGCATTTAATTTTGTATCCTTTTTTACGTCTTTTTTTGTATCCATGTTTGTGTCTAATGTTTCATCTCATTTTACGTCGTATTTTGCATCTAGGTTTGCACCTAGTGTTGCATACCGGTTGATGTCTTTTTTTGCATCTATGTTTGAGCCCAATGTTGCACCCAGTGTTGTGCTTAGTTTTGCAGCCATGTTTGTATCTAATATTGCATCTAGTTTTGTGTCCAATGTTGCATCCCATCTTGCATTCAATATTACGTCTAGTTTTACATCCAATGTTTTGTCCCATCTTGCATCCAATATTGTGTCTCATTTTAAGTTTTTGTTTGCGCCAAGTGTTCCTTCCATTTTTGCACCTGGTGTTGCACCTAGTTTTATGTCCATCGATACACCATATTTTGTGCTCAATTTAATGTCCAATTTTACGTCTAATTAGGAGTCCACTTTTGCATCTACTGTTTTGTTTAGTTTTGGACCTAGAATTGCATCTAGTTTTAAGTCATTAATTGTGTCTAGTGTTGAGTCTCTTTTTGCATCCAATTTTGCGTTGTGTGACATCCATTTTTGTGTCCATATTTGCGTCTAACATAAGCTCAACTTTTGCATCCACTTTTGTGTTTGGTGTGACGTCCACTTTTGTGTTTGGTGTTTGCATCCACTTTTGTGTTTGGAGATTTGGTGGAGAGGACACATACACATATATGATTCAGGAAGAGAGAAGTCATATGGAGGATTTTATAGAAAATTTGTAGGAGCAGTTGCATGGTAGCTTCACCGAGACTGAGCAAGACCATACAAATCACACGTCAAAGGGGCAGTGTGACACGCAACAAGGGCACTGTACAACTTCTGTACAGACCATAGGGATCCATATTGTCGATGTCAGCAACCATATGGAATCCATACATCAGGTCGTACTGCTGATAGAGGGTCGTACAGTTGCGCAGAGAAGCATTGCCTTGCTGTTGGGTTTCTTGTTGATTTTGTTGAGGTTTTCAGTTTACCAGGTTGGGTGTATTTTACCTGTTGGTTGTAAAAGTTCCATATCTTGATAATATAAATTATATATCTTATTTCTGCAGTGGTTTTCCCATTTTGGTTTTTTCCGGGGGTTTCCATACCCAAAATATGTGTCTATATGTGATGTGATGTTGTGAATAATTCTCACTATTTTCATTTATTTTCTAGTTATATTCAATAAGAAACTAATTAGTATTTTCATTTATATTCCAATTATATTCAATAAGAGTTTACTTTTAAGTTAACACTGCAAATGTGGAACCTGAGTTGTAAGGGTTTTACTCACCCCACAATGCATGATGTCTGTGAGCTATGCTATTCAAATTTTTGAAGAAATTAATCCTCGTTGTTGCAACATTTCCTTTCAAATTTTGCACTCCCATACGACACATGCACCTATATGCTATACCTACACTATTTTTTGGTGTTTTGTGTGAATTAAATGCTTCCATTGTTATGCATCTCATCAATCATATTATTTTTTAGTTTCTTGTTTAGTAGGCTTTGCTAGTTCAAATAGATCATAAATATACCAGTGGACAAAATATGTGTTTGTAAATCACTCTGAAAACCCTTAATTGATGTTCCTCAATGATTTTTTCATGAGCAAGTGAAGACAAATAACCCACATTTGATGTATGAATCTAAAGTGTATAGAATTCTTTATGGAGGAAGTAGAACTTATTTTTATCTTAAAATCTCCTATTGGACTGTAAAGATTATTAACGGACTTTTTTTCTATATGTCTTATAATCAAGTCATTGGATTTTCTACCCACAAGCTTTCAAATGTTGTATAAATGTATTATGATGTTTTCCAATGCATCTAAAGACATGCTTCCTCCACCTATACTTGCACAAAAAAATAGATATGATGCTGTTATGATTCCCGAGACTTGGAGTTGCTAGCGGATCTACCTTGAATTGTTGGCTGGTAGTAGGTGTACTATATTCTCCGTCAGATACTGTGCTTTTTCACAATTTGGATCCACCCAAGTCTCGCCACCCTTTTTCTCATAATTAATTATGGTATCATCTCCCTAGACTTGTGGCCGGTGTGTTGTTAGTTATCACAATATGGTGTTTTTGAATCATGTAGCATCCTGGATCTTTTCAAAGATATAGTCCTCTTAAAAGCAACTCAGTCTTACATGGAGCATTTTTATTTGCATTCAATCTTAAAACTTAAAATCTATCCTTGGGGACATTGCCACCTTGTGGCTCTTGTTATTGTATTTACATATTTTACCATTATTAAGGTGAAAGAAGTTTATATATCATAAGGGTGTTTATAAAATACTTACCTATTTTATAAATTCGGTTAAGTATTATATATATATTTACATTTATTACAAGTATAAAATGGATGGACTATGAATGTATGGATTTTAACATAATTCCCTAAAATGAAGCATGTTTTGTTGGGAGAAAGAAAATTGGAACAATTTCAATATTATGTTTCCCTTGTGGTTTGAATTTTGTACTTTGGTGGGGTGTTTTAGAATAATCCCACTTGTTGTGCATGCTTTAAATGGTAAACATATCCCACATGATTTAAATGATGATGATGATGAACTAGATGACAATGACAATGATGATGTTTTTAAAGAAGATGATGATGGAAATGATGATGATGATCATCATCATCTTTGTCATTGGCATCATGATTATCACAATAGTCATCATCATCGGCATAATCATCATCCATGTCATCATCATAACCATTGTCCTTGACATCATCATCATGATTATTGACATTTTCATCAGTTATTCATCATTACCTTTGGCATAAGAAAATAGCATCTACCCAAAATATGTGATTAGTGGAAAAGGGTCATGGAGGACACACACGATTTATGCATGACAAATAACAACTTATTTTTTAAGATGATCAACATCATCATTCTGATTGTACTCATCATCATTGTCATTGTCATCATCACCATTCATTTCATTTCCATCATAATCATCGGCAATGTCGTCATTGCCATTATCCTCCTCCTCCTCCTCCTCCTCCTCATCATAATCATCATCATCATCATCATTGTCATCATTCTCCTCATTATCAACAACATTATCATCATCATCATAACCATCCTCAATATCATAATCATTATCCTCATTTTCATCTTCAACATCTGGGTGTAAAATTGGATGCAAAAGTGGATAAAAACATGGATGCAACAAAAGGATGCAACAAAAGTAGGCGCAAAAGTGGGCGCATAATGGGGTGCACCAAAAATGGATGCAAAAGGTGATGCAAAAGTGGATGCAAAAAATGATTCAATCATGGAAGCAAAACATGATGAAAAAAGTGGCGCAAAAGTGGATACAACCATGGATGTAAAATTGGATACAAAATTGGATGCGAAAGTGGATGCAACAAAAGTAGATGCAAAACTAGATGCAAAAGTAGTCGTAACACCCAACACAAAACCCGATGCAAAACCCAATGCAAAAATGGATGCAAAAAGGGATGCAATAATTGATGTAAAATTGGATGCAAAAAAATATGCAAACGTGGATGCAAAAGTTGAAGCAAAAGTGGGTGTAAAAGTAAGCGCAAAAATGGGTGTGAATTGGGACACAAAAAAAGTGGATGCAAACATGGATGCAATAGTAGATGCAAAAAAAGACGTAAACATGGATGCAAAATGGGATGCAAAAAGGGATGAAAACGTGGGTGCAAAAGTGGACGAAAAAATGGATGCAAAAGTGGATGCAAAAATGGCTGAAACAAAATGAGATGCAAAACTAGGCTCAAAACAGGATGTAAACTTTGATGCAAAACTTAGTGCACGAAGGGATGCAAAAAAAGAAGCAGAAGTGGGTGCAAAAGTGGATGTAAAAAAGGATGCAAAAGTGGATGAAAATAAGGGCGTAAAAGTTGAGGCAAACATTAGCGTAAAAGGGGGCACAACAAGAGTAGATGTACAAACTAGGTGCAAAATTAGGTGCAAAACTAGTCTCAAAGCCTGTCGCAAAACCTGATGCAAAACCTGGCGCATAACTAGGTGCAAAACCCGGTGCAAATTATGCCACAATTTGCACCAGATTTAGAAAAAGGATGCAAAAAACGCCTAAAATAGCACCAACCCATGAAATTGCACCATTTTGTCCATAAAATGAAGAAAAATACACTAAAAGATGGTCTAGACGCAAAATAGGATGCAAAACGAGATGCTAAATCCAGTTTTTGTTGTAGTGCTTGGAACTCTGGAATCAAAACTTTAATATTCGATGGAAGCGATCAACCATTATTCTGCCTTCCGTTCAGAATGCGAAAATGCGTGAAATTACTACCTTTGTCATCGGTTTCCCACCTTATGGATTCCAACATTCCACTTTCCAATTTCTGACTTCGAAACACAGAAATCCATCTTTTATCTTCAGCTTTTCCATATTTGTCGATTTCTGCCTTCCAGCTTTTCGCTTTCTGCAGTGGTTTAGAAGTCAAAAACTCAATTTTCCTTGGAATTTTCATTGCTTTTCTGCTTTCCTCTTTTCCACCTTCCATAGGTGGATCGCAAGGTGGGGAAAACTAACTTTCTTCCTTTTTTCACTTCCCTTTTTCTGATTTTCTCCTTCCACTTTCTTAGGAGGATTCCAAGGGATAGAAAGACTAAATCACAAGCATTATGAGCCTACCAACAGGATTTTAGCCTCTAGGGACTTAATAAAAAGCATTGCAAAAACACAAGGAATATATAGGAGTAAAATACAGGGAAACATACACTAGTAAATCTCTACTTGATCATCAATAAGCATTCAACATGAACATAACAATTCATAGACCAATTCATAGAATAAACAATCATTCATCATAATCAATTCATCATGTTCAGCATGTCCATTCATAAGAAAATACATTGCATAAACATGATAACAAAGAATACGTATCTTGATGATTAAGCTGTGCAACAACTAACTATGTGGCTACAACGTCCTACCCAAACATAGGCCATTGTGTTCATTAATCTCTCAAAACCACTACCACCCCCGAGCTAGGCATGATTTCCACAAGGAACAAGGGAACAACAGACTTACACAAAGCCATATCAAAACACACACTCAGTTAGAGATATCAAAATTTCCAGCCAAGGCAACATCAAGTTTTGTTTACCAGGTTGCAGGATTAAAAGCCAAACAATGTTGGGTTTATTAGGCTTACTCAGTAAAGCTAGCATACAATTGGGTTTATCATATTGTTCCCAGTCAGTCCAACTCCTACAATAAGGACCAGCCAAGCCACATATGGGTTCATCAGGAACTCAATGAAGCCATCATTCATAGTGGGTTTCTCATGTTTTTTAGCCAAGGATTAAATTCTAGATTTTTTATCACTTAATATAGCATTAACTTAGGATCTTAACTAAGAGAATAACAAGCACAACAATCAAACACATAAGACAATGAACACAAAAATTTTCCTTGGGGAAACCATAAAGGAGAAAACCCCACAACTTCCTCAGAGGTAGAATCAACACCAATAGCAAAGACCCAAAAATAGTAAGATGACATCCTGACAGTAATATCCTCTTTCTCTCTAGCCCCAACAACTTCTTCTTCCTCAGTTATGCGCTACAACTGAGTGTGAGTGAGTGTGTCATAAATAGAGAGGCTCACTCTCTATTTATACTAATTCTTTACTTGACAATGACTCACTAGGGATGAATTCTCTAGGAGAGTCTAATAACCCTAGGGCCCCGCAACTGCAGGGACGTTAACCCTTGAACAATAGGAGGGTTACCCACAATGACTTGACATGACTTCTTTACATTATAGAACCTCCCGATAGGAACATCGGGGTATGACATGACTCAATTACATTACAGATACTTCTGAGAATAAACATCGGGGTACAATACATGAAATCTACAAGTGAATACATTCCGAAGTTACAAATACATCAACACTCACTCTTAACTAGGAATGTATTCTTTCGACACAATTTTCAGCACTGGTCTTCTTCTCTATATCGACTGGATCATCTCATCATCTTCATCTTCAAGTTGTATTCATCTTCAAGTCTTATTCATCTTCAAGTCATCTTCATCTTCAAGTCTTCTTCATCTTCGAGTCATCTTCATCTTCAAGTCTTCTTCCTCTTCAAGTATTTTTCATCACGTGATCTAGATCATCATAGTTGGATCATCATCACTATATCATCACTTGATCTAGATCATCATTATCGTTGCTATCTCGATTCTTCTCATCACAGGAAGTTCTACAGAGCCAGCCCTTTTTCATGGTAGTTGTAGGCCTAGCCTTCATGTAGGTCTTCAGTGCTTATATCTGACCCTAAGTCAGAATGACTCACCCAGATCTTACATCTAACCTCATCTTGTCAAAAAGGCATGCCCAACACTCACATCTGACCTCATCTTGTCAGAAAGGCCCAACACTCCCATATCACCATGTGTAAACACATCGTGCAAGAATGGCTCATCACTTATATCCGACCATGTGCGAACACACTACATCATAAGGGATCTACACTTACATCTAACCATGTTCGAAAACACCACATCAGAAGAGCTCTGAAATTACATCCAACCATGTTTGAAAACACCACATCGGAAGGGCTCTGCACTTACATCCAACCATGTTCAAAACCACCGCATCGAAAGGGCTCTCAGTCCCAGACTGAGGATTCCTGGTAACTGACCAGGTGCCTCCATTCTCCCAGAGAATGGCATTGGCCCTTATATCTGATCATGTGAGACTACATCCCTCAGTCATATCAAAATGGCCCTCAGTCCCAGACTGAGTATTCCTGGTAACTGACCAGGTGCCTCCATTCCAAGAGTGGCATTCAACACTTATATCTGATCATGTAGGAACCAATCCTATAGTCACATCAGAATGGATTAGCACTCACATCTAACATGGAAGGAATGAATCCTCTCACCATGACAAAATGGCTCAGCCCTTACATTTGACCATGGAAGGAACCTAATCCCCTCACCATGTTAGAATAGCTCTAGGTCTCATCATTTCCCCTTGGAGGGAACCTCGATCTAGAGAACACCATGCTTCTCATTGAAGTACTCAAACTTCACTCTGGCCAATGGCTTTGTCAACACATCAGCTATATGTTCTTCCATCACAACATAATGGAGCTTCACTGCTCCTCTCTGCACCATATCCCTGATATAGTGATACTTGATCTCGATATGCTTCAAATTGTCATGGAACAATGGGTTCTATGACAACTTCACACAACTTTGGTTGTCACAATATATACTAGTAGCCTCCAAATGGAGATCAAATAAATCAAATAGTAGATTTCTCAACCGCACTGCCTCACAACTAGCTAAACAAGAAGTGACATACTCTACTTCAGCTGTACCCAGTGCCACACATGAATGCTTCCTGCTAAACCAAGATATCATACCTGATCCCATACTAAAGCAACATCCTAAAGTGCTCTTCCTATCGATGGCACTTCTTGTCCAATCTAAATCAACATAACCCTCTAGGTTAATCTTCTGATTTTCCTCGTACTTGAGCCCATAATCAACTATACCCTTCAGGTACCTCAAAGTATGCTTTGTAGAAATCAAGTGAACATGTCTTGGATCTGTCGGGAAGTGGCTCAAGGTGTTCATAGCAAAGAAAATATATAGTCTTGTGTTCATCAGATACATCAAGGACCCAATCATCTAATGACACATCGTGCCATCAACCGCTTCTGATGAAGAATCACTCAATAGCTTCAGGTTCGATTCCATAGGTGTGGTTATGGCCTTACAGTCCATCATCCCAAACCTCTTCAGGATCTCTACTGCATACTTCCCTTGTCCAAGGAAGATTCCATCCGTACTCTGCCACACCTCCATGCCTAGAAAATAATGCAACATACTCAAGTATTTCATTTCAAACTTAGGAGCAAGATTCCTCTTCGTATCAGCAATCAACCCATCCATACCTGTTACAAACATATCATCCACATATAGTAGGAGTATCACTGGGTTACCCTTTTCAACCTTATAGTAAAGGCTGGAATCTGCTTTACTTTTGGTATAGCCCAAACTGGATAGAAAGCCATCAATTTTTCCATACCATGTCCTAGGTGCCTATTTCAAACCATATAGTGCTTTCTTCAATCTACACACATGAGATTCCTTGTCATGTGTCTCAAAACCGAGTGGCTACTCCACATACACTTCCTCTTCCACTGCACCATTCAAGAAAGCAGTCTTGACATACAACTGGTGTATCTTCCATTTCATTGTTGCAGCTAGAGAAAGTACTGATCTGATGGAAGTATATATGGCTACATGTACAAAAATTTCTTCATAATCTATTCCTTCTTTCTGGGAGAAGCCATGAGCCACAAATCTTGCTTTATATTTCTCTATGCTACCATCTGCAGTATGCTTGATCTTGTAGATCCATTTGGAAGTTACAACGGAATTCCCTTCTGGTCTTGGGACAACATCCCAAACATCATTCTTCATGATCGATTGATACTCTTTGATCATAGCATCCTTCCACTCATTCCTTTCTATCTCTTCTTCATAGTTGGAAGGTCCTTTATCAATAATGTCACATAGCAGGGCTACATAACTGGAGCAGGACCTAGTTCTCTTCCTTCCTCTATGTGTTTCTTCTGAAGCTCCATATCTTTTTGCACCTTGGATAATTTCTTGTACCCAAGAATTTTTTCTCTTGTGAGGATTCTTCTCCTGAGGTGGATCCACAGGTTCTTGAGGTTATTCTAATTCTTGATCCTCTTCTTGAATTTCTTTGTTCATGGTTGTATCATGAATTCTGGGTGCTTTTGTTTCTTCAGGTTCTTCAGTCGGTCTCTTCCTAGATTTGATGTAGGCTAAATCTTCGTCAAATGTTACATCTCTGTGGATGTCAATCTTCTTGAATCCTGGGAAGTATATTCTGTAAGCCTTCAAGCTTTCAGAGTATCCCACAAATATACCCTTCCTTCCTGAAGGATCTAACTTCGTCCTATTTTCTTTCAGAATGTGTATGTATACAGGACAGTCGATATTCTAAGATGGCTGACTTCTGGTTTCTTGCCGGAGAAGACTTCTTCAGTTGTCTTGTTCTTGAGTACTCTGTGTGGAGTACGGTTCTGTACATATACCGTTGTTCTAGAAGCTTCTACCCATAGATGCATGGGAAGATCTTGATCATGAAGCATGGCCCTTGCTACTTCCATGATCATTCTATTCTTTCTTTTTGCAATACCATTATGTTGTGGATTATATGGAGTGGATAACTCCCTCTTAATCGTCGAGTCATTACATAGCACTTTGAATTCATTTGATGTGAATTCTCTGCCATTATCTGATCGAAAGGTCTTGATCTTCTTTTTAGTGTGGTTCTCAATCAAGGCTTTGAATTCCTTGAACTTGCTGAATACTTCTTCTTTGTTCTTCATTAAGTATATCCATGTCTTTCTAGAAGAATCATCAATAAAAGAAAGATAGTATACATACCCTCTTAGTGAACTAGATGACATTGAACTGCATACATCGGAGTGGATGATTTTCAAGATCCCTTTTGCCTTTCTCTCACTACTTGGAAATGTCTTCTTTGTGTTCTTCCCTTTCGTACATCCTTTGCATACACCTTCATGTTTTGCATTAGAGGAAATTTGGGGTCTAAAATGGGCCTTATAAGAAAACGTGCCAAAATAAGTTTTTGTGAGTTGGAATTCAAGAACCAATAGAATTTCAATAAAATAAGTCAACCATAATGGTTGAATTGACATATTTGTCATTAAAAAAAACTACTTTTTTTGTTCGTATTTTCGACATATCTTATTGTGTTTTTACTCAAATTTCGATTGGGAGAGCTCGTTGGATGCAAAATTTGATTCTGCATCCAACAAGTACCCACACTGCATACTTTTGACAGACCCCTCTACCCCAAAAACAAGAAATACCTGAAAAAACGCGATGATGATGTCATCATCACATTTTTTTCAGGTATTTCTTGTTTTTGGGGTAGCAAGGTCCATCAAAAGTATGAAGTGTGGGTACTCGTTGGATTCGGAATCAAATTCCGTATCCAACGAGCTCTCCCAATCGAAATTTGAGTAAAAACACAGGGAGATATGTTAAAAATACGAACACAAAAAGTAGTTTTTTTCTTTATTCCTCCAAAATTAATCAATATTATTTTATTATTTTAACTATTATTTTATTATTTTAACTATTATTGTATTATTTTCCTTAGGAGGCCCATTTTAGACCCCAAAATTCCTCTAATGTCTGCATTTCTGGGATACCTTCAGCAAATTTGCTTGCAAGTGGTAGTGCTCTATAATGCACATGTGCAAGCCTTCTATGCCAAAGCTTATTTGGTTCTACCGAGTCATGAACCAAATCTTGTTCTGGTTGGTCATTCAATTTCTATAGTCCTCCTTCTTGTTCCCCAATCACTATTGCATCATAGAAATACTTTCCCTTTGGCCACATGAGGACTTGGCCATCTACAAATGTAACCCTCATGCCTTTTGCATCTCATGCAGATATGGAGAGGAGGCTCTTCTTTAGTCCAGGTACAAAAAACACCTTTCATCTTGATAGACTTTCCAGAGTCTAGCTTATATGAGGATTCACCACTACCTTTTATGGATACTGGTAGTCATCTCCAAGTTTCACCTTGTGAGGTGATACATGTTAAGATAGTTTCACAAAATATTCCTTGAATCCTATCATATGTTTGGAAGCACCACTGTCTATAAGCCAATCATTGCTTCCATGTGTGATAGTTCGTGTGAGAGTAGAAATCAGAACATATTCTTCATCACTTGAAGAATCATCACTGTCTTGTCTAGTTCTCTTTGTGGAAGTTTCATCATCCTCTGCAGCATGAGCATGACATCTTCTCTTGTTTCCCTTCTTCTTGTGAGAGATACTTTTGTTTCTAGGAAAATCTCTAGCAAAGTGTCCTATTTCATCACATGTATAACAAATGTACTTAGACATATCTCTAGGATTTCTAAAGTTACTCCTTTGGTGAGAGTGATTACCTCTGTGGTGGCTCGTTCTAGTTTTCTTGGATTGTACTATGAGAGCTTGATCTTCACTTCCCATATTTTCTTCTTGAGCTGCTATCCAAGATTCTTCTTGAGAGCATTCTTCCCATAGTCTACTGAACTTGAGTAACTTCTTTCTAGCATAGATCCCTTGAATGAATGAGTCTCATGTCCTAGGGAGACCATTCAAGGTGGTCATTACAATTTCTACATTCTCCACTTCGTCATCCACTGCTTCAAGTTGTTCTTTGATCTGGGAGACCCTTGTGAAGTATGACTGTATGGTCTCCACATTTTGGATCTTCACATTCTTCAACTGGTTCCTCAAGGTCATCTTCCGGTTTATGTTCTTTCCTTCAAACAGTTTGGTTGGGGCATCAAACATAGATTTAGGTGTCTTTAGGGAGGACACCTATGGTATGAGGTTATCCTTGATTGAATCAGAAATAATCCTCTTAGCCATAACCGACTTCTTCTTGTGTAAGGCCTTAGCCTCATCTCCCTCTGGAACTAGAATCTCCTCATTGATGTAGGATTCCAACTCATTTTCTTCCAGGACCAGGGAGATACTATACTTCCAAGATTGAAAGTTATCATCCCCCTCAAGATTTTCATCAAGCTTGGTATGATGAGACATATTAATTGAGAACCTCAAAAGGAAATACAAAAGATTTAGATCTTACCAGGTCAAGATGTCATATCTGGATCTGGAGTTGAATTTCTGCAGTGTTGGTTCAGGAGTAGATTAGGGTTTGACTTTCCCGGAGTTCTGTCCAACCAAAATCTTTGATATTGATCCCTAAAATTTGATTTTAAGAAGGATATCAATCCAGGCCTAGTCTCACTCAAAAATTCCACTTCTGTGGAAAGCCCTAATTTCCTACAGTAGTGTAGGGTCCAAAAATGAAAATGCTCAGAATCAGATTCTAATTTGACAGAAAGATGCACCCTCGGGAGGAGAGTCAGTCCAACCTTATTTTGCTGAAAATTTGTTGAGAGAGATCAAAAAAGTAGGAAGCCCTAGTTTCCTCAATTGCACAGTCCTCTTCTCAGGTTATCTCTGATACAATGTTAGATTTTTTTTCATTTAAGTTAGCATTCACTTAGGATCTTAACTGAGAGAATAATAAGAATAGCAATCAAACACATAAGTCAATGAACAAAAATATTTTCCTCAAGGAAACCATAAAGGATAAAACCCCGCAACTTCCTCGGAGATAGAATCAACACCAATAACAAAGCCCCAAAACTAGTAAGATGATATCCCAACAGCAGTAGCCTCTTTCTCTCTAGCCCCAACAACTTTTTCTTCCTCAGCTATGTACTAAAACTGAGTGGGAGTGAGTGTTTTATAAATAGAGAGGCTCACTCTCTATTTATAATAATTCTTGAGTTGAAAATGACTCACTAGGGCCAACTTCTCTAGTAGAGTCTAATAACCCTAGGTCCCCGCAACTGCGGGGACTTTAACCCTTGAACAATAGGAGGGTTACCCACAATGACTTGACATGACTTCTTTACATTATAGAACCTCCCGATAGGAACATTGGGGTATGACATGACTCAATTACATTATAGATAGTTCCTAGAATAAACATCAGGGAACAATACATGAAATATACAAGTGAATACATTCCAAAGTTACAAATACACCAACATTACACATGGCCAAACACAACAAGACACAACCAAGACAATATCCAATTGGGTTTATCAGGATCTTAAGGAAGTGGAAAGGTATAATGACTAAGCTAGTGGCTCATTCAAGAGCTAAGGACACCTCCACAAGGTCTATTTGGCTTGGGATCCACATTACCTACATACCCTACACAAGGAAGCATACCCTTCTGTGCTCCACAGTCCCTCAAGTTATGCCTTTCCTTCCAGTGCTCTTTAGGGCATGCAGTGACTATTTACCAGCCACTCTTACCTTTTCATGAGGTTCCTCTCTATACTAGGCTTATCAATCCTATTCCTCTTCTCCTCAACTCCTTAGTCTTGCATACAGTCATGTAAATGGAGAAATTGATTCCTCCACCTAGGCCTCCACAACTTCAATCCTCCATCTCAATTGAAATATTGGGAAGAGTAGCACTATGTGCTCCAAAGGGACAAAGGGATGTAGACTCAAGAATAAACAAGTGAGGCAACAATGAACTATAGTCTCCTTACCTCCAAATTATCCTCCTTCAATGCATCTAAGAGGCCCAATATATAGCCCTCCAATAGGTAATGGAGGGTTGAGTTCGAGTGTTTTCCAGGCATATGGAAGGCCAAGAGTCAAGTTATTTGGGACTCTATGAGGAAAACTCAAAATATTTTTTTCTTTATGCACATTTCCTTATGTGCATGGGTATTGCCTCAAAAGCTGTGTGTACACACGTGTATTGGTTTAAAATTCATGTATACACATAAACATGTGTTTTTTGGGGACTTTCTTGGTGATCAAAGTATAACTTTAGAAAGGGGGTTCCAAGGAGTCTACAGAGGGACATGGAAGGCCATTAATCTGTTATCTACCAAGTGTTGTAAAATCAACTATAACAAAGCTCCAGAAATTTCATATCTCTAGTTGAAAAACCCTATAGAGAAAATGGAAACAAGCAAACAATACAATCCTTGTTGTAAATCCCTTTTTATATGTTTAATATTTTAGGGAAATGCAGATGTCATCTTCGATGGACTTACAACCACCCCAGTTTCGAACCCAAAACACTTATTTTGGTATGTAATTAATTTAAATCGATCCCCTATGGGTCTGTACCATCTTATAGTTGAGATTTTACTTGTTTTTAATGCTTTTGATTGTTCAATAAATTGATAATACATGTCTTAATTTGTTTATACAATGGATACCATTTGTACAGTGACCTTACTGCCACACAAAATATATTTGAAAGGTTTTGTTGTTAAAGAAGTATCTATGAACTTGACTTTGAATCTATAGAGTTGATTCATTTTTTTTTTTTAAGATAAGCCCCAGGTTTAGATACCCATAATAATAGGTTGTGAAATCATGAACTAGATTATTGAAATGGTTATAACATATCTAAATTTTTTAGTTATAATGGTTTTCCTACTCAAAATTAGTCGTGTAAATGTTAACTAGTTAATTTAATAATGAGATTATTATGATATTTATTATATTTATAATCATTTCTTTAAACATGGAAAATATCGATCTGTGGTTAAAGGACTTGAGGTTTTGAGAAGACATATATTCCAATTTTATCATTTACATGAATTATATCTTAGTTGTTTAAAATCCTCTCGGCTCTACTCTGTCCATATAAGGAATAGTTCTATAGTCTTTTCCATTTACAAGTTTTGTGAATGAAACTCTTGCTCTATTATCTGATTCTGTTTGATTAAGCATTATCTCTATAATTTTTGTTATGTTAAGTAGTGAAAGTCGTTTTGTAATTTAACTAAATTTTACTTCAAATAATATGATTCTAGTTTTGGAATAATCATTCTAAAATGATAGGGTTTAAAACGAACATTAAAGAACGAGTCTAGATATGCAGGGAACCCTTAACTTCTAAGAAAATGGTTCATTGAAAAAGAGATAAATTTAAAATATTGAAATAGTAAATCTACAATATGAATTAAAGAATTATCCAAATCTATGATAACTCTTCCTTTAGAAATCATAATCACACTAACATTACAACCCTTGCTACACAAATCTTTGATTTGGGTATGGATCCCAAACAAATGTTTGTTATAAAATTATTAAGGTCAAGAATCTATGCATACTAATTAAGATCAGTTTAATTCATATGATAACATACAATAGAGAAGATAATAAAACCAAATACATATCACCATTGTTGTAGAGAGAGTAAAAACGATTCATAAGAAATTTTAAACAAGTCTAACATAGATAAAAGTAGAATAGGGATCCTAACACCACTGATAGGGAAAAAATTGAAATATTTGTTCCTCCAAACCAACTCCTAGAACAACCAAGTCTCGCTTGCTCTAGGACCCCTAAACCTGTTCGTTGAACCACAAGGGAAAAATCCAATTAATACACCATCTATTGCATTAAAAGATTAGTTCCTCGTCCATTGCTAGCCTCCTGCTTGATAAATGTACATACTATTGTATATTATTTTTCCTAGGACTTGATCATTTATGAGCCTTCTGCTCTTTAGCACTCCACAAGGACTTTTGACTTGATTTTGGGGAGGATTCCTTATTCATATTGAGTTCTCACTCAATAGCTTTAGCCACTTGTCGTTTCCCCTTGTGGGTTAACAAACACTCTTTCAACAACTATTTCAGTTCTGATTCCCTCCAGTATTTTTAATTAATAAATAAGAATAATCTATTACATCTATTTTTAAATTTCTTGTCAAAAAAAAAAAAAATATTAAAAAAGAATAATAAAAAAATATTTTTAATTTAGTGTATTACATACACCTCCCCTTAGAGGATAACGTCGTCCTTAGTATTATTGTTTTATGTCTTTATTCTTCCATTATTTTATCTTGAAATAAGATCGGAGATGCCTCTCACATATCACTTTCCAATTCTCAAGTGGAATCTTCTGGACTAAGGTTCTTCCATTGCACCTTGACATTTCTGATGGTACAGTTCCGGAGTAAAAGTTCTCTCCTATCAAGAATATGCTTCGTTCCCACCTGGAACTCTCCTTCGGGTTCTGCCTATATAAAATTCCAGTAAATTACATGAGTATCATCACAAACATATTTATTAAAAATGGAAAAATGAAACAAATTGTGTACTTTAATCGTAGGTGGTAAGGCTAATTGGCATGCTACTGGCCCTACTTTTTCCAAATTTCCAAATGGACCATAATACTTGGGTGCCAATTTTGAATATCTTCCCAGTATCTGGGACCTTTTCTTGGGTTTTACCTTTATATATACATGCTTGCCTACCTGTAACTCTTGAGGAGTTATTTCTAAGTCGGCATAACTCATTTTCCTAGTTCCATATCCTTTAACAATTCAGGTCCTAACATTAACATATTGAATGGACTGGTCCAATAAATTGGAGTGTTACATTTCCATCCATACAGAATTTCAAAGGGGCTCATTCCAGTGGATACTTGAAAATGATTATTGTAAGCAAATTCTACTAAGTGAAAGTAATCTTCCCACTTACCCACTTTTTCCATTACATACATTATAAGCATGCCTTCTAGAATTTGGTTTACTCTTTGTTACGGAGAGAAATTCCTATGGCTTGGGGTACCACAACAGACAGCTAGACTCCAGAAATCAATCTTTCCCAATACGCAATAGAAATAAAATGTCTAACACTAAAGGATCAAACCTCGTACCTTATTCCGGATGGTTGAAGTAGATCCCCATTGAGCTTTCCAATCTTTAGCTTGAATTGATATAATACTTCCTCAAAAACAAGTAAACAATACAAGCATACTATATATCATGGTGTTAGATATATTCTAGCATATATAATCAATAATGTAAAAGCATTTGACATATTCCAATGGATACAATATTCATTCAAATACACATTACTGGACAGGAAAAGATATTTCTATTAATATAAATCAGATATTACAAGTGACAACCTCTAATGGCACGTCTGCGAACTGGAGAAACTTAATCCCCCACTTGGGCCTCCACCACCTCAATCCTCCATCACTCAGATAGCAAGCTCACTAGCAAAAGGAAATCTTGGGAAGAACACAACAGTGCTCCAAGGGACAAAGGGATGCAGACTCAAGCATAAGTTCTGGCAACAATGGACTATAGTTTCATTACTATCAATTCTCTCTTCTTATGCTTTCAATGTACCAAGGGGTTCCTTATATAGCTTCACAAGGGATAATGAAGGGTCGAATCCAAGTGATCTCAAGGCATATGGAAGGCCAGGAGTCATATGATTCGGATCCAAGTCAAGGAAAACTCCAAAAGGATTTGGATTATGCACACATCCCGATGTACGCGACGTCTATAGGGGTCATATCCGCGTATGTACGTGGTTATCGGGGAAAAAACCGTGTATATCATCTTTTATATAGTTTTTAGGGATGATCAAGGTAACATCAAAGGATAAAATATGGTCCATGGGGTCTAAAGAGTCTGCAGCAAGACAGGGGAAGGCCATACAATGTGTGATTCACCTAGTGTGGTGAAATCCGCTATAACAGATGCCCCCTAATGTATGAGATCAGAGGGGTTATACAATGGCCGAAATACATTATAAGTCCATGCCAGAAGTGGAGTGATGAAGGTACCCAAATGGAAGACCAGCCACCCAATCAGCATAGTATAATAATACAACTCTACATATAATTGTAAATACATATAGCAGTCCTGGATACATAAGAGTACAATGGCCATGAATAGGCATGAAACATGATAACACATATGTGGTCATTGCCACGTACAATATACATACATCAGAATCTCCATGATCTCCACAAAGGCTGAAGATATACAACAGATCAAGATATCCATAGTGGCTGGAAATGTCTGACATATACTGGAACAAGTCACGAGAGCTGAAATCTCATGAACACTGGCACGATCAAGGAGGTAGCATATAATAGATGCCACCAATCTGGAAGGTCTTCTACACACACTGCTACGAGTACATGTCCTACTATGCGAATAGATGTGTCGAGGTCGAACATAGTAGTCCATCGTCTGATTACCGGTCATTGATGTATACCGTTAACAGACGCGAGATCACCCACCGATAATGAAAATGGGAATCAAGGTACTAGAGTGCAAACTAACAAGTGTGAATAAATGTGTTGAGGTCGAACACTTGAGAGAATCCATCGATCAGGGGACATTGATGTATTCCCAAAACTGTCGATGGCGAGAGAACCTGCCACTGATGACTGCAAGTCTCAAGGCACTCAAAATGAATCTAGACTTCAATCCCAGAATAAATGATCTGAAGTCGATGGGCTGAAATCCGCTGGAAGGAGGGCATTAGGGCATCCCCCATCATCCAACACGAGGTACTCAGCAAGGCTGTATAATGTGGAAGGACTCGATCATAAGGTGCACGAACCAATAACTGTACTGGGAATGGCCGACATGAAAAGTCAAGATAACTGAGGAATGGCTGACTCAGGTTTCAACTTCCTTCGAACAAGAGCATAACAGCATATGGTGACTGAATGAAGGCAACATAGACTCGATATACAAACTAGGACATCTCTATGACGCAGGAGGCATAAAGAGAGGCTCCATAGGGATTGGAAGCATAACTAGTCGATGGAGATAAACTCAGATAAATGAGTACAGCTCCTAAAGTCAAACTATAACCCAACCAATGGATGTGATATACAGTGCTCTGTTCAAAGGAGACACGACTCGACAGCTGCCAAAGATAATATCTTTTCTTGTTCAGCTTTTTGGTTTTTTTATTTTTTTGGACTTTTTCAGTTATTTGAAAAGCTTGAAAAAAGAATAAACTAGATTTATAGTTACAAACTAGGAGGATATGAGTGTCATTAGGGAAAACATACTAGTTCCAAGCAGTAACATACCTATGCTCAATGCAAGGATACATGTGTAGGATATCGACACTCGGGGGAAAATCCCCTCCCGGTAAAAAGGGAATCAAGCTACGAAGGATATAAAGAAAGGCTCTGCATGGCTAGACATGAGACAAGCTCGGGCTATATGGCTGAAACGCAATGTCAGGGGAGCCGGCATAAAGCTCAATAAGACAGGAAAAGCTCATGATAATGCATCCACAACTTGATACACGGGATTCCGAGGGATCATGGCTAGCATAAGATCAAGAGGAGTATGAGGCTCTTGCTAAATGTCATAGCAATACTATACAACAGACTCCCACACCCTAAAGGGAGAAACATTGGCATGGGCATCAAATGCAAATAAGGAGCTAACTAGGGTACCCATGTAAGGTGAGGCTCTACCACTCATATCATGCCACTTCTAGAGTAGCAAGAAGGTTCCGTGACATAATAGAGTGGGTTTTTACCTAAGGATATAGTGACATGGTCATAAGGTCATGCAAAATGCAAACAGTGGTGAAACTAACCTATATGCCAATGTAGACGTTATACCTAAGATAGGCACGAATGGTCTCTGATCACAAAAGAAGCATCCAACATACAACTTCAGACCCAAGGAAGAGCCAACCACACTCACAACCCACCCAGCAACTCCCCCCAACATAAGACTCACCAAAAGGGAGGATGTACGCGACTGTATAAAGAACAGCTGCGTATGTACGTGACTTTTGGGCAAAAATCCGCGTATGTACGCGAATTTTGTCCAAAAAACCGCGTATACAGAGAAGGCAGTGGTAAAAAGCAGGTCAAGGCCAAACCAATAAAGGGGAGTGTCAATGGACACACATACTATAACATGCGACACAGAAACAGAGAGAAACCAAGAGCAAGTCAATAATATCAAGTCCATTGTGCCCCAACCCCAAAGAAAAACAAGGAACATCCCCAGCAGAGTCTCCAATTCTGTTACGGAGAGAAATTCCTATGGCTTGGGGTACCACAATAGACAGCTAGACTCCAGAAATCAATATTTCCCAATATGCAATAAAAATAAAATGTCTAACACTAAAGGATCGAACCTCGTACCTTATTCCGGACTGTTGAAGTAGATCCCCGTTGAGCTTTCCAATCTTTAGCTTGAATTGATATAATACTTCCTCAACAACAAGTAAACAATACAAGCATACTATATATCATGGTGTTAGATCTATTCTAGCATATATAATCAATAATGTAAAAGCATTTGACATATTCCAATGGATACAATATTCATTCAAATACACATTACTGGACAGGAAAAGATATTTCTATTAATATAAATCATAGATTACAAGGGACAACCTCTGACGGCATGTCTGCGAACCGGAGAAACTGAATCCCCCACTTGGGCCTCCACCACCTCAATCCTCCATCACTCAGATAGCAAGCTCACTAGCAAAAGGAAAGCTTGGGAAGAACACAACAGTGCTCCAAGGGACAAAGGGATGCAGACTCAAGCATAAGTTCTGGCAACAATGGGCTATAGTTTCGTTACTCTCAATCCTCTCTTCTTATGCTTTCAATGTACCAAGGGGTTCCTTATATAGCTTCACACGGGATAATGAAGGGTCGAATCCGAGCGATCTCAAGGCATATGGAAGGCCAGGAGTCATATGAGTCGGATCCAAGTCAAGGAAAACTCCAAAAGGACTTGGATTATGCACACATCCTAATGTACGCGACTATAGGGGTCATATCCGCGTATGTACGCGGTTATCGGGGAAAAAACTACGTATATCATCTCTTATATAGTTTTTAGGGATGATCAAGGTAACATCAAAGGATAAAATATGGTCCATGGGGTCTAAAGAGTCTGCAGCGGGATAGGGGAAGGCCATACAATGTGTGATTCACCTAGTGTGGTGAAATCCGCTATAACACTCTTTCAGTTTTCCCATCCATTTGCGGATGAAATGTAGTGCTGCAATTTAATTATGTGCCTAGTTCTCTAAACAAGGCCTTCAAAAAATTCCCTATAAAATTTACATCTCTATATGAGATTATTACCTTAGGTACATCGTGTAACCTAAAAATTTATTTCATAAATATATCAGCAATGTTAATAGCCTTATAAGTATATTTTACTGGAATAAAATGAGCCGCTTTACTTAATTTTTCTACTATGACCATGCTTGAATTGCGTTGTTTAAATTTTTAGGTAAACTTGTTATGAAATCCATGTTGATTACTTCCAATTTCCATTCTGAAATGGGTTGTGGTTGTAGTAACCCTATTGGATGTTGGTATTTTGATTTTACCTATTGGAATTCAATGCAATGTGCCAAATATTTTGCTCCCTATTTTTTCATGTTAGGCCAAAATAAGTTCTTTCTTATGATAGTGATTATTTTCTGGTATCCAAAGTGTCCTTAATATGGTCGTTTATGTAAATCATACATAAGAGTTAATTTAATTTATGCTGCATTTGGTACGTATAATCTATTTTTATGTGGCAGTAACCCTCTTCCATTCAGACTAAAATCTGTTTTTATTTGGTTTCTTTCATATTGATAGTTCTTTTCTTTTAGGTTTTGATATTCTTTATAAAAAAATTATGCATTTAAAATTTTATTTTTTAAATCTGATTCATAGTTACTACTTGCGAATAGTAAGTTTGTGTGATGACTTAAAGCATTTGCAATATTATTCTCTTTCCCTCTTATATGTTTTATTTCGAAGTCATATTCACTTAAAAAGGACAACCACCTTGCTTGTCTAGCATTAAGGTTTTGTTGATCAAACAAGTAGTTTAAGCTTATGCTATTTGACATCAGCAAACATTTTCTTTTGATGAGGTAGTGTCGCCACATATTTAGTGCATGTATAATTGCAACAATCTCTAAGAGGTATGTAGCATAGTTATTCTCATGTTCTTTTAACTCCCTAGACTCATAGGCTACGATGTAGTTTTCTTGAATTAGCACCCCACCTAATCCTTCCTTACATGCGTCTGTGCATACGATGAAATCCTTAAAAGGATCAACAATTTTTAAGATAGGGGTGGTGGTTGACATGTGCTTTAGTTTAATAAAACTTTCAGTACACTTTTCACTCCAATCAAAATTATTACCTTTCTTATGTAGTGAAGTTATAGGGTAGGTTATCTTAGAAAATCCTTCAACAAACTTTCAATAACAACCCATAATCCCCAAGAATGATCTTATGTCCATTATGTTCTTAGGAACGGACCATTCAATGATAGCCGTAATCTATTTGGGGTCTACAGCTATTCCATATTTAGACACTACATGTCCTAGACATTGAATTTTGTCTTTAAAGAAGTCACATTTTCTAAACTTATCAAATCGTTGTTGTTCTCTTAACACTTGTAAAATTCTCCTTAGGTGTTCTTCGTTTTCCTGTTTTTTTTTGGAGTAAATCAATATGGATTTGATGAAGACGACTATGAATTAATCTAAGTGGTTACTCATAATACTATTTATTAAGCACATAAATGTTGAAGGTGCATTTGTTAAACCAAAGGGCATTGCAACGAACTCGTAATGACCATATCGGGTCAAAAAAGCAGTTTTAAAGATGTATTCATCCTTGATCCGTACCTGATTGTATCCAAACCTTAAATCTATTTTGGAGAAGATTTTTGCCCCTCATAACTGATCGAATAGATTATCTATCTGAGGTAAAGGTGATGCAGGAGAATCGTGGCATGCTAGCAATGTGATGAGTTGGTCACATGCTGTGGCATATTTTTTTTGTTTTTATGAGTCATAGTTTGTTAGTACCGGTAGGATTGATTGAGTATCTTGACTCCCTATGTCGAGATAAAGCCATAGTTTGTTTGGTTGATATAGGGACGTTTTTCATCACGCTTTGTAGTTGTTTGTTTTCAATTATAGGACCAATCATTGTAGGAGGTAACATTTTAGCTTAAATAGACAGATTAGAGAAATAAAGGGGGTTATGCTCTTCAGCATTACAATTCCAAATTTCTAGAGAGATGAAAAGACCTGCGTCTGGTTCCACTTGTAAATATTTTAATAGATTGAAGAAGAGAGACGAGATGTGTGTTTGTGTGGTTTCTTAATAGGAATAGTAGCTGCGTGTTTATAGTATTATTAGTCTCTATGCATTTACTTTTTTGGATTGTGAATTCATGAAGAGTCGACTTGGGCAGTTTCCTGAACATCTATGTATTTCTGTGAAATGATTGTTTCAAGTGTTAAATTGTTTCTTGAGTAGTTGGAATAGTTCATAAATGCATGTTTAGAAGATTTAGGCTAATGAATCTTATATATTGCATGCTAGATTGATTGATTCTCTTATCAATCAGTGCAACCCACATATTTTCTACCTTAACCAGTTTATTGCAGAGAATGAACGTCGAAAATTGAGTCTGTAGACAAAGATCTGACGGACCAGGAGAGATCCGCAATGGAAGTTGTGATGGAAATAACCGATCCACGAAGATCTATGAGATCCACATCAAAGAGTATATTGACAATCATGGAGAAGGCCAAAAATATATGATGACTGAAAAGAATTGTGAAGAAAAATTTATGGGGGAACAACTTTGGAAAGTTGACATCCTGCAACCCGCTTGCGGGAAGGCCTGTTGCGAAAACTATGCTGTGGGAATAGATTTGCAGGAAGTCCTATTGCAGTGACTCTCTCATGGAAACAGAGTTGTGGAAAGGATATTGCAGAAGAAGAGCTGTGGGGAGGCAATTTTAGATCAGAATTGGGCCGAGGGCTAAATTTGGCAATCTTGCTAAGTGTAGGAGCCACTGGATCCTAGAGGTGCTGGTTTGGTTGATTGTGGTTGACCCCGGACCTGCACCAATTTTGGTATCAGAGCAAGAATAATCTCATGGGAGAGATAAGGATAGCAGTAGAATCCTGAAAGAGAAAAGAAGAGTGCTCAAGAGTTTCTAGATAGAGAACGAGCGTTAGAAAAAGGCCAAGTACAGAGAATGGGATTGGTGAGGTAAGTTGTAGCAGTGTGAAAGAAAACTGTTATTGTAGAGGCTTAGTGCAAGAGGATGGATGCATGCATAGGCAGAGCAAGAGGTAGTGATAGAGATTGACCAACGGTAAACGCCGAAATTATGGAAGAAATGAGGGAGCTACGAGCACATCTAGAAGCCATGGAGACAGACAGATGAAGAGACCCAGAATTAGGGGATGTAAGTGAACCTAAGGATGAAGAAAAAAGATAAGAGGTCACACCTATGCAACAAACACCCAAGTTAAGATATTTTAGATCGATTCTAGGAGGAACGTCAAGGTCAAAACCTGAATTTCCTACCTATGATGGAAGTCTCATTGACTGGATCAGTGAGCTGGATAAGTACTTTGAGTACGATGAGATTGAAGAAGAAAAGAGATCCAGATTGGTTGTGACAAGGTTTAAAGGGAATGCATCCTTGTGTCGGGATAGTCTGCAAGAAGAAAGAAGGAGGAAGAATAATTCATTGATAAAGAGCTGGGATAGGATGGTAGAAATTATGAGGGCTAAGTTATTTCCAAAATATTACTAGTTAATTCTATATAGATAGGTACAGAACCTTAGGAAAATATTGTTGACAATGAGAGAGTACACTAAAGAGTTCTACAAAGTAAACTTGAGGGTAGGATATGTGGAAGAGTCGGTAGAAAAGGATGCTATATATGCCAATGGTCTAAGGATGGATATCAAAAAAGAGATCAGTCGCCTAAAACAATGGAGGAGGCGTATCAACGTGCCTTGAGGGAATTAAAAAAGATAGCGAGGAAACAGAGATACAACAGAGGTCAAGGTTCGACCAGAGGAAGAGGACAAGCAACTAGAAGAGGAATTTTTCGAGCATAGAGAGGAGAGTCCAGTAACACTAACCAGCAAGAGCAGCATGGTAGAGGAGGTGACTCCAGCAGAAGAGGAAATTACCAAGGAGGTAGAGGTAGAGGAAGAGGCAGAGAAACTGCCATTAGGTGCTACAAATGCAACTAGTTGGGGCATAAATCATTTTAATGTCTAGGGAAGGAAGACATAGGACAGAGAGTAGCCTATGTAGCTCAGAATGAGTAGCAGCAAGAAGAGTCGAGAGTGGCGAATTTTTTTCCAGAAATAAGAGAGGCTTTGATGATGAATAAAGTCTTGTTGAAACCCGAGAAGGAGAAAGTATAGCCTGCTCAAAGAAAATATTTATTTAGGACCATGTGTAAAGTCCAAGGGAAGTGCTGTAAGATGGTGATTGACAGTGGGAGTACTGAAAATCTGGTTTCCACAGAGATGGTAGAGAAGCTGAGTTTATAAAAGGACCAACCATCCTGTTTCATACAAAGTATCTTGGTTACATAAAGGACATCAAATCCTGGTAAGTGAGTAGTGTGAAGTTGATTTCCAAATAGGTCCATATAAGTACAAGATTCCATGTGATGTTATGCGCATGGATGTTTGTCATATATTGTTAGGAAGAGTGTGGAAATTTGATAAGAAAGTGATTCATGATGGTAGGAGTAACTGGAATAGTTTTGAGAAGAATGGGATAAGACATGTACTTCACCCTTTACAAGAAGATAGTACAGCAGGACAGCCAACACCCAAAGTCTTGATGTTGTCAGGAAAAGAATATTTACAACAGATTGAGAAGGAAGATTTGAACTACGTTGTGGTATGCAAACCAAGAGTGGTGACAATGAAGAATAACATGACAGATCTACCTGAGGAGATTCAGGAGCTGATGAGTGAGTTTAGTGACATCTTGGTGGATGATTTACCAAATGAGTTACCACCAAGGAGGGATATAAGTCATCAAAATTATTTTATTCCAAGATCCTTACCAAACAAGGAAGCATATAGGTTGACACCTCAAGAGAATGAAGAAGTGAGAAAACAGGTCCAAGGATTATTGGACAAAGGATTGGTCCAGAAGAGTCTGATTCCATGTGCAGTACTAGTAGTACTGACACCAAAGAATCATGTTGAGTGGAGGATGTATACTGAATCTAGATAAATTAACAAGATTACTATCAGATGTAGGTTTCCATTACCAAGGATGGATGACATGATGGATTTCCTAAGTGGGGTAGCATGATTTTCAAAACTGGATTTGAAGAGTGGATATCATCAGATTAGAATCAGAGAAGGACATGAGTGGAAGACAACCTTTAAGACAAATGATGGGTTGTATGAGTGGTTGGTCATGCCATTTCGATTGTCCAATGCACCAAGAAATTTTATGAGATTAATGAATGAAGTCTTGAGGAATTTCAGTGGTATTTGTGCATCTATTGTTGAGACAATTAAGAAGGATAGATAGCCATTTCAATGGATGATAGAGGCTGAAAGGAGTTTTTACTTCTTGAAGAATAAGATCACTGAGAAACTAGTATTGAAGTTACCAGAATTCAAACACCCTTTCCAAGTAAAGTGTGATGCAAGTGGAGTAGCAATCAGAGTTTTACTCAGTTAGAAGGACATGCCTATAGCGTATTTCAGTGAGAAGCTCAATGACACAAAGCAGAAGTATTCATCTTATGACAAGAATTTTTATGTTATTGTTCAAGCAATGAAGCATTGGAGACATTATTTGATGCCTAGAGAATTTGTGTTATATTCTGATAACCATGCATTATAGTACATTATGCAAAAACCTAAGTTCAACCTAAAACATATCAAGTGGGTTGAGTTCTTACAGATATTTAACTTTGTATTGAAACACATAAGTGGACAATCAAACAAAGTAGTTGATGCCTTAAGTAGGAGATTGTTGATTGTGCAAGAGAATCAGCTCCAAGTCTGGGGATTTGAGCATTTAGCGGATTTATACGAGTTTGACAATGATTTCCAGGAGGATTACGGAGCTTGTAAGAATCCAATGGAGGTGGAAAAAGATCCATGGATGGAGTATATGCTACAAGATGGTTTAATCTTTAGAAACAATAGACTGTGTATACCAAAGTGTTCCATGAGAGAGAACTCAATATAGGAAAAACAAAAAGGAGGTATGATAGGTCACTTTGGAAGTGATAAAACCTTTGGATAGTTAGGTCATTTCTATTTTTGGCCAAGGATGAGGTTTGAAGTTGAAAATTTTGTAAGAAGATGCAGAGCATGCCAACATGCTAAAGGAAGAAGCCAGAACATAGGGTTATCTGCACCATTTCCTGTTCCAACTAGGCCTTGGGATTATGTTAGTATGGATTTCATTACGGGTCTACCAAGAACTCAGAATGGAGATGATTCTATCTTCGTAGTTGTTGATAGATTCACTAAGATGGAACATTTCATTCCATGCTACAAGACTAGTGATGCTACACACATTGCTAACTTGTTTTTTAATGAAGTTGTGAAACTACATGGTTTACCTAGAAGCATTGTATCAGACAAAGATGTGAAGTTCATAGGCCATTTCTAGAGGACCTTGTTGAAGAGGTTGGGTACCATACTAAACTTCAGTTCAGCATATCACCCATAGTACGATGGATAGACAGAGGTAGTTAATAGGAGTCTAGAGAACATGTTGAGAAGCTTGATTGGAGAGAGTCCTAAGCAATGGGACAGAGTGTTAGATCAAACTGAGTTAGGATTATAATGATTCACCAAACATAAGTACAAGGATGAGTCCATTTCAAATTCTGTATGGAATGCATTCGACATGAGTGTGTGAACTACGCGACTTCGATTAATTGGAGAAAATGAATGTTGATGGAGAAGAGTTTGCAATGAGGATCAAGTGAAAGAAAGGTTACAGTAGAGTAACACCAGTTGCAAGGGCCAGAGCAGATTCCAAAAGGAGAGAGAAGAACTATGAAGTAGGAGATTTGGTCTTAGAATATCTAAAGAGAGATGGATTTCCGAAGAGAGAATATAAGAAGCTAACGATGAAGATTATTGGACCCTATAGGATACTCAAAAAATTCTCAAAAAATTCTTATGAGTTAGAGATTCCTATTGGAGTGGGTATTTCACCAATCTTTAATGTTGCGGATCTATATCCTTATGTAGCAGGTGACACTGGAACCTTTGTAGAAGGTGAAGATCCTACTGAAGACTTACAATGGGCAAGGAAGATGCCTATGGCACAACCATTGGAATTTGAGGCCATTCTAGACACTAAAGTGGTAAAGAGGACAAGGAAGAACGACTATCTAGAGTATTTGGTCAAATGGAAGAAGTGAACAATAGAGGATTCTACTTGGATGAGCATTGATCATTGCAGAGTTGGAAGCCAAGGGTTTCACTGTAGTTGATCTAATAAACAGGCATTCATAATTTTTCACCCTTGGGTGTTTGATGTAGGAGCATCATGGAATTCCAACAATGAGATGAGTTGGTCACATGCTATGGCATATTTTTTCTTTTGATGAGTCATAGTTTGTTAGTACCGGTAGGAGTGATTGTGTATCATGACTCCTTGCATGGAGATCACGCCACAGTTTGTTGTTTGAGATAGGGATGTTTTTCATCATGCTTTGTAGTTGTTGTTTTCAGTTGTAGGACCACTCAGTGTAGGAGGTAACAGTTTAGCTTAAATAGGCGGATTATAGAAATCGAGGGCATTCTTCTCTTCAACATTAGAATTCTGAATTTGTAGAGAGACGGACAAACCTACGTCTGGTTCTGCTTGTAAATATTTTAATAGATTGAAGAAGAGAGTCGATATGTGTGTTTGTGTGGTTGCTTAATAGGAAGAGTATTTATGTGTTTACAGTATTATTAGCCTCTATGCATTTACTGGTTTGTATTGTGAATTCGTCAAGAGCCAGCTTCGGTGGTTTCTTGAACATCTATGTATTTCTGTGAAATTGTTGTTTCAAGTGTTAAATTCTTGCTTGAGTAGTTGGAATCATCTGTGAATGCATGTTTAGAAGAATCATGCTAATGAATCTTAGAGATTGTAGGATGGATTGATCAATTCTCTAAAAAATCAGTGTAACCCGCAAATTCTCTCCCTTAACCAGTTTATTGTAGAGAATGAACATCAGAGATTGAGTCCACAGACAATGATCTGAAGGTCCAGGAGAGATTTGCAATGGAATTTGTCAGGGTGACAACAGATCCACAAAGATCCATGAGATTCGCATCAAAGAGTAGATCCGCGGTGATGGAGAAGGAAGCAAAGATCTGACGACTAAAAATAATTGCGAAGGAAAAGTTGCGGGAGGAAAGTTGTGGGGGAGTAACTTTGGAAAGTTGACATCCTACATCCCGCATCCCGCATCCTGCAACCCGCTTACGAGAAGGCCTATTGCAAAAAATCTGTTGGGGGAACATAGTTGCGGGAAGGTATGTTGCGAAGACTCTGTCGCAAAAACAGATTTGTGGAAAGGCGGTTGCAAAAGAAGAGTTGTGAGGAGGAAATTTTAGAGCATAATTTGGCTGAGGGATAAATTTAGATGAGGGCTAAGTGTAGGAGCCACCAGATCTTGGAGGTGGTGTCTAGGTTGGTTGTGGTTGACCCTGGACCTGCGCCAAAAGGATATCAATTTTTAATAGTCATCTTGTTTAATTTTCGATAATATATGCATAATATGAAAGTGTTATCTTTCTTCCTTACGAATAAGATGGGTACTCCCCAAGGGGGAACACTAGGTTGGATGTACTTTTTATCAATTAGTTCTTACCATTGTGATTTAAGTTCCATAAGTTCTATTATATTCATCCGATAAGGATATTTCGATGATGATACTGCTCTTGGTATAATATCGATTATAAATTCTATGTCCCTTTTCAAAGGTAGTCCGAGGACTTATTCCGGAAAGATGCCTTTAAAATATTTTAAGATTGGTATATCCTCTATTTTAATTTTGTTATCATTATCCATGTCATCCATTATGTATACTGTAAAAGCTTTACATCTTTTACGCACAAATCTTTTCATTTGCAAGGAAAATATTTCTCTGATGGTAACCTTTCTGGGAATTCCTTTTACTTTAATTGTATTTTCATTATCATCCATGTATGTAAAAGTTTTATCATAAGAGTTTAATATAACCCTATTTTTTCTAACCAATCCATTCCTATAAACAAATCATAAGAACCTATTGGCAATATAATTAGATCAGCATGTGTATTCAATTCATTCATCATAATTTCATAGTTTTTCACATAACTAGTGAGCTTCTATTTGGTACATGTTGCTAGTTGTACCAACCAAGATTTTTCAAATTTTTGTTGTGATAATTTACACAATTCAACAATCCTAGGTGATACATAACTTAAATTTACACCTGGATCAATTACTATATAAATGGGTTGATTTTTATCATACCTTCGATTTCGACCATTGAAGTTTGATGATTTGATTTTTGATCCTCCAATGCAACACTGATAATGGGCATACTTCTTTCCATACCCCCAACTGTAGAAGCTTCCTAAATTGAGTGAACATTATTGAAAAAACTATTTCTTATGTGATAGTCCTTAAAATAATGTGGCTCACCACATTCCTAGCATTTTAATGGTTCCCTCTGGTTCCCTCTATGCAGTTTTTTTATTAAAGGTATTGGGAAGTTCTTTTTATTTTGTTGTAAGGTTTTGTGGTTTAAAACATTTATAATTATTGCCTTGATACCCCTTGTAGTTATTCCTAGTATTTTTGTAAAACTTAGTATTCTTCTTTCTTTGATCAAAGTTGTCACGTCTTTTTGTTTTCAAGTTAGGTATATTTTCTCATTTATTCTTATTGTGATCATAACAGAAGTTCGATTTTCTCATTGCCTCTTCCAACGTTTTTGGATTTTCATACTCAATCCTCTCTTTAAACATAAGAGGCAAGCAGCTGAGAAAGTGATGTATTTTTGTTTATTCATCTATTATATAAGGCACATAACTAAGTAAGCTCAGGAATTTACTACAAAATTCTTTCATGGTCATAACACCTAACCTTAATTGGTAAAATTCCTTAGCTTTTTCTTCATAGTACTGTTATGAAAGATGCTTTCATTTAAAGTTCTTTTTGAAGTTTTTCCATGTTATGTAACATTCTTTTATACCTTATAATTTTTTTATATCTTGCCACCAAATATCTTATTTTTGGGTTAAGTTATAGATGGCCATTTTTTCATTTAATTCATTGGAATAGTTAATGATATGGAAATATTTCATCATTCCAGATAACCAAGCTTCCTCCTATTATCCTTTCTCGATCTCTCCATTAAATATAGGAGGATTTTTTTTTTGAATTCTCCATAAACTCCTTCATAAGGTTTGTATTTATTTTTATTTTGATTATTATCAATACTTTCACTAGAATCTTGATGTTTTTCTATATTGTGCTTGGTTGATTCCTCACTGGAAGATTTAGCCTCATGTTTGGAAAATTTCAGCTTCCTTCACTTACATTTGTAAGGTGTAGTTTTTTCTATGCTAAGTTAAAGTTCTTTATTTTTATCTCTTTCATGACTGCGAAGTTTAGATAGCATAATGTTATTTAATTCCTCTTGTGCTTTCAGAATATGCTCATTATCTTCTTTAATTATTTTTAATTATGCCCTTAATTCTTTAATTGTTTTTTGTAATTCGGTTGGATTTTCGTTTCTACTTTCATTTAGATTAACCCATAATTCACCATCCCTTAGGTTTCCCTTTTCATTATTCCCTATATTTCTAGGATGGGATTCTTATTCCACATACATTCCTACATCTTTCATAACTTCCCGCAAAAACAAATTGATTCTTCTCTTCATGTTCGTAAGAGAATCAAACCATAATAAGATAGGTTAGTTTTTCTAGTTTTATTAGTTTAAGTATTTGGGCTTGTTCAGGCCAAGTGTTGTAGCCATCCACTGATACCATTCTGTCACACACCTATAATTTCCAATATAAAAAATTTCAATATAAAATATCTATATACTCTTTTACCAAGTGAATAATGTAGCATGTACTAATGATCGCAACCTGAATACATTATTGTTTATTTGTGTAATATTTTATAAAATCGTACATATTTGGACAGGTTGTAATCTATGTGGTGTTTACATTTGGTTAATGATGACCTTAGTGCCACACCTGCAGGTGATGTTGTTAATTCCTTTTATATTTATCTTATTATATGGTTGGATAAGGGTTGCTTAGCCTAAGCATGGTCTCGGCCCTAGCTGTTGTGCCTTAACTCTATGATGGTAGCAACCTATTTTGTGAAGATGTAAAGTTTGGGATAGTATGATGTTAAACACCATAGTCTTGATCACATTAATTTGGCATGAATTAATGATATGTTTAACCACGTTAAGTACCATAGTCTTAGCAAGTGACACCATGTATAAACCATGGTCTTTGTGTAATGTATAGGAATAAGTTTTACGAGCTTGATTTACATGTTAATAATTAGGAACTATGATGCTTATATGATAGTTGAGGGTTGACCCATGGAATTTCAACCTTCAATATGTTATAACATAAGGTTTTGACCATGTGAATTAATGGAGGTACAAGGGTTATGATTTGATGGTTCACTTTTCTACTAAAGTTTTGTACTGGATGCGAGCTGACATCACATCAAGGGAGTTAATGGAATACCTGAGACTAAATATCAGCCTTCCATCTGTCTTACAAGATGACAAGGGATCTTGTAAGGGTTTAATGTGGTTTTAGCTTGTTTGAATGTTTAATTTCATTTTTTTTGGTATGCAAAGGTTGGGTAAGAAGGCTCTTCCTTCCATGGTTGTGCTGTATATTTTCTTCTATTAAAACTCTTACCCATACATTAATGGTGTTTTTTTATTCGCTTATGAGGTGGGTTGGAGGTATTAATTATTGTTGATGGATGACAACAAGTCTCACCCTTTCTAGTTTACCACAAATTGAACTTGGACTATCGTTCCATGGCCTTTTGTTGGCTTCTAGTAGGTAAGCTCTATGAACTCGGTTTGATTTGTAATAGTTTTATAATCCTTTTTAAAAATCTCCGACAATAGTGACTAATTTGGGTTTTTGTTTTAACCTTTAGGAAGAGGAGGGATAAGGAATCCAGGAGGATCTGAACCGTAACCCTCTATTCTATCGAATGAGGTAAGTGTTGTTAACCTCATCATCATATTTTTACCATTTTCTTTTTTTAATTTGAACGTTCTTACTACATCATGGGTGTGAATGTTAGGGAGAAGCTGACTAGGACGGCGACAGGGTCACCTCCTCCTAGGCTAGCATCTTTACACATTATGGTGAGTGAAAAGAACTTTTACTTTGTCCAACATTATGAAAATCAATTATTTCTTAACCGACATCTGACCCTACTCGGTGTTTTGGTTTTGCATGTGACTCCTGGTGTGGATGATGCTGGGTTGGTGGGACGTGTAGGAAATAGGATTTCACCACATTGTAACATAAGTTGGAATATAATTTTTTTGTTAAAACCTTACAGGTCTTTATCCCTCGGTAAATAGGGATTCCTAATATCTATGTTCCATCATTGTTGTAGTTCTTTTTGTATGTGTATGTTTTTTAGACGACTATCGATGCCATGTTCAACGGACTTACAACCATTATGTTTTCAACGTTGTTGTAAATCCTTTTATATGTTTAAGATTTTAGGGAACTATGGATTCCATCTTCGATGGACTTACAACCACCCTGGTTTCAAACCCCAAATTTTTATTTTAGTATTTAATTAATTTAAAGACACCCCCTATGGATTTATAACAACTTATAGTTGATATTTTATTTGTTGTTAATGATTTTGATCCATCCTTAAATTGACAATACCTATCATAATTTTTTTATTCGGTGCTACCATTTATACAATGGTCTTACTGCCACGTAAAATATATTTGAAAGGTTTTGTTTTAATGAACTATCTATGAACTTGATTTTGAATCTATAGAGTTGATTCGTTTTTTTTAATAAAAGATAAGCCTTGGGTTTAAATACCTATGATAGGAGGTTGTGCAATCATTAAATAGATTATTGTAGTGGTTATAACAGATCTAAAATATTTAGTTATAATGGTTTTCCTACTTGACCTCAGTCATGTAACTACTATCTAGTTAATTTAATAATTGGATTATTATGATTTTTATTATATTTATAATCATTTCTTTGATCATGGAAAATCTCAATACGCGGTTGAAGGACTTGGGGTTTTTAGATGAGATATCTTCCAGTTTTATTGTTTATATGACTTATAGCTTATATGTTTAAAACCCACTTGGCTCCACTCTGTCCATATAAGCAATAGTTATATAGTATTTTCCATTTACAACTTATGCGATTGAAACCCTTGTTGTATTATCTGGTTTGGTTCAATTAAGCAGTATCTCTATAATTTTGTTATGTTAACCAGTAAAATTTGTTCTGTAATTTAACTAAATTTTACTTGAAACAATAGGATTCTAGTTCTGGAATAATCATTCTAAAATTATAGGGTTTAAAACAGACAAAGACAAAGTCTAGCTATCTAGGAAACCTTTGACTTGTAAGAAAATGGTTAGTTGAAAAAGAGATATATTTAAAATGATGAAATAGTACATCTGCAATATGAATTAAATTTTTTATCTAGATCTATAATAACTCTTCATTTAGAAATCCTAATAACACTACCAATACAACCCTTACTACACAAATCTTTGATTCAGGTATGGATGCCCAAACAGAGGTTTGTTATACAATCATTAAGGTCAAGAATCTATGCATAATAATTAAGATCAGTCTAATTCATAAGATAACATACAATAGAGAATATAATAAGACAAGATACATATTACCATTACTGTAGAAAGAATAAATATGATTCATAAGAAATTTTAAACAAGTCTAACATAGATAAGAAGTAGAATAGGGAACCTGACACCACTGTTGATAAAACATAATTGAAATATCCTTTCCTCCCAACCAACTCCTAGAGAAACCAAGTCTCAGTTTCTCCAAAACCCCTGAGCCTGTTCATTGAACCAAAAGGGAAAAATCCACTCAATGTTCCATATCTTGCATTAACAGATCAGTTCCCCATCTACTGCTAGCCTCCTATTGGCTAAATGGACATACTATTATATAGTATTTTGTGTAGGATTTGGTCATTTATGAGCCTCCTTCTCTTTATCACTTCACAAGGAGTTGTAACCTGATTTTGGGGAGGATTCCTCCTGCATTTTGAGTTCTCTCCTATCAGCTTTAGCCACTTGTCTTTTCCGCTTGCAGGTCAACAAACACTCTTTCAAGAGTTATTTCAGTTCTGGTTCCCTCTAGTATTTTTAATTAATTAATAAGACTAATCGACTACATCTATTTTTGAATTTCTTGTCAAAAATATAAAAATAAATAAAATATTCAAAAAGAATAATAACAATTTATTTTAATTTGGTGTATTACATAGACTGCCAAAGATATTTTTTCCTATTGTTGGCCCAAATAGTAAAGTGCGTAAGTGCACAAAGCTACTTTTTAATTTCAATATTGTCAAAATGAAATAATGAACAACCATCGAATGTTAGTTTTCCCATTTGAGTTTCTAGGGTAAAATATTGTTTCCATTAGGTTCTTTGTATATTCCTCCTATTTCATTTTTAATTACTTCCATTGACTTTGATAGAATCTCATGTGTGTTATTAATTACCGTCAATGAATGGTTGTTGGTTTGAATATCGACTAACTCAATATCCTCTTTGACCACACCAAAAAATACCAAAGGTACCGACTTGACATGATTTAACCCGGTCGATAACACCTGCAACACAACTAAGGTCTCACCCGAGATACCTATAGGATTTGCGGGAACCATGATTTTGCAATAAAGAAGGGGATACTCTTTTATTAGACATCGACATGAAGGAAATCAACATAATAACTACCATGATAGTATATTACAGTTCCGTAACAACCTTAACATATTTAGAAAACAAGGTAAACCTTTATCTATTCAATTAATTATTAAAAAAATTGAAAGAACAAAGTTCCTCAATAATCGAATAACCAGAATAAGTAATGTAGAAAAGCCCTAAATGGCTACATAGAAAGTAAAAATGTAATGTATGATAGATAAGTAAGATGTTTTACAAGAATTAGTGTCGGGTATTTTATACCCTAAGTGGTAAGGGGGTGACTTTTCAAGTCACCTCTTGAGCAATTAATTAATTACCATAATTAACCTACTTAGTATTAAATGTTAATATTTATAACATTTAGTTTTGTTACATTTCCTTCCCCTTAATGGAATCTTTGTCCTCAAATATTGTATCGACAACAATGTCTGAATTCCCTTGAACTGTCGTCTCAAGATCCTTTCATTTTTGTAATTGCGACACTTGATGAAATGAGACAATACAAGTTATGGATTCCCAAGGTGAATTGTCGCATCATATCTATTGTGGTCTATCCTAGATCTATTTGTATCGCAGCTTTGAGATCAGTTTTTGGAACAGGTTGTTTCAATTGTTTCTTAACATGTTGATCTTTTTTCCTGTCAACATAATTCTTCTATGAGTGCTTGTTTTGACCTTGTCGTTGGTCAAAATGATGATTATAATTAGGATGTCTGTAAGGAATATGTGTTGTTTGTTTTTCTTTCTTTTGAACTGCGTCGAGGACTTCCTTCACTTCCTTTATTTGATTTTTGGATGCATCTTCCTGGATTTGCACTTCTTGGTTCTATTATAGATCGTTATGATTTTGTATCTTTCTGAATCTTTCATCTTGCAACCTTTTGTCAATTTCTCACTTCTTGATTTGATTCTCTAGTTCTTGATTACGATTCTTTAATCAATAGTTTTCTTCCAGTTTTTCTAGTGTTCTTCTTTCAAGGTCTTCACCGGAGTGTTCCCTCTTACTACTGTTTTTCAATTTTTCAATATTTGTAATAAATGTTTTTTTATGATTTCGGAATAAAAAAATGTCTTCGGTATTGCTTGATAACACATTGTTGAATTTTGTTAGTTCCAACTTATTTGTATTCTTACTGTCATCATATTGGTGCTGGAGTTTTTATTTTTGCGGTTCACGATGACATAACTTGGTTTCCTGATTTTCTAACTTTTCATCTTGTTCTACCAATTTGTCTTCCTTGTCCATGAATACTTTGGTTAGACCACTATTTTCCTCTTTTAAGTCGATATTGTTTCCACAAGGAAATTCTTCGACTTCGTTTAGTTTTTTTATCTGGTCTTCAATTTGTTGAATGATACCTTCTAGGTGTGATATTTTCTCGTCTTATCTGATAATTTTGTTGAGAGTTTTTCTCTAATATCTTCCAAACATCGAATTCGTAATTCTGAGGTAGTAATCGGTTATTTTTGAAAATCATTACTTTGTTTCTGATTGTCAAACTAGAGTTGTAGAACACTATTAGCTGGTTCACGTGTTTTTATCTAGACCAAAACTATTCGTAAATGTGATTGCAACTGTGAGTTATCTGGATCGTCTTCCATAGTAAAATATTTGCTACATATCGGACATGAGAGATTGCAATTTTTCAAAGATGTTGGATATTGGAATTCCATTTTGCAATAAGGACACTTAGTACAAAAGTTTGATTTATATATGGAATCCATAATTTTTTTAATATCTTCCAAGACTTGATTTCTGCTCTTTTAATATCTTCTTTGATTCTTTTTCCTTTTTGCATAAAGTAATTATTGTAAATAATACAATTATTAAATAATAATTATTAAGTAACTAATAGTAATAATTACTATAATAATAATAATAATTACTATTATTATTAAAAAATCAATAATAATAACAAATATAATATATTACCAATTATTATTTAAAAATAATAACATGGTATATATAATTTTTGTGACTTGGGTTGAAAGGTTTTTTTTGAAAAAATATATAACAATAATAAATTTTATTATTACTAATAGTATTATTGATATATATTTTTATGAATGACGTGGGAAAACCACTTATTAAAACAAAACCATGGGTGTAGAAACCAATTGTGGTTTTACTCTTTTATTTTTACTTTTTTTTGTTTTGACCTTCTGTTGATGCCTGGAAAATTGTAGGAAACAACAGCAAGGGATTCTCCCGATTCAACATTCCCAACTAGCCCGTAACTGTTTGGTATGGGGAATCCATCCGGTTTGTAGTCCGACTACTGTAGGTCAAGTAACAAAAATTAAAGGTTTTATCGGTTGCGGCCCGGCCCACTGTATATATTTTTTTGTTTTTTAACTTTAAGTATGGTATGAAAGTGTCTATCTAAATTACAGATTGATAAAGAATATGAGGAGCAGTCACAATGTGATGTGCAAGTTCTTACCTCTCGTCTTAGACTCTCTTGCATCTAAACCACACACAACAGGAAATAAAACTAACTAAGCTATCCCTAGGGAGTCAGATTATCATTTAATGAGTAATGTATTTATGTTCATGCATTAAGAAACATCACAGATAGCTTTTCTTTGATTCAAAACACATAAACAAGACTAGATGGATGAACAACAAGATAGCTCATTATTTGTGAAAAAATTCATTACTCATAGTGGAAATTATCATGAAATAAACTAGAGAGCATTCATAAAAGAACATAGGTTCAACAAGTTAGAATGATATCATGGTTAATGAATAAAAGATGAAAACGAAATAGTTCCCCTTCAACCACATCCATTGAACAACATTTGAACATTCCACCAAATCTTTCTCCAACAGGGAAAAATGTAATTATATATTGCAAAATGAAATAGTTCCTCTTACAATGTGTTCTCAAAAGTCTAACTGGGAAAAAGTCCTTTCTCTATCTAACTCTCCTATACTTATACAATATGCAAAATGTTTGGGCTGCCCCAAATGACTCCTGGGCTTCCCCAATGTTTAATCTCCCAAAATTGCCTTATATTGAGTGCTCATACAATTTACAATACATTACATTTGAACAAACTAATAAAGCACTTTAAGTGGAAGGCCCCACATGATTATTTAGGAACTTCTTCCATGCTAGGGCTTCTGATGCAATATTCTCAAATTTAGAAGGCTCGAGAAAAAAAATGTTAATCTCAAACTTTGGAGCCTGATTTTTAATCACTTCAATTCTGGTTGAGCTCAGGCATAGTTGATCCTCCAGCAACTGTACACTGACTGCTGAATGGGCCACTTCATCTTTCAAGATCTGTTCGTCTAAGACTTTGACCTGATGCATCCTCTGCTCGTCCTCTTGATATCTGCTTTGTAACATTTCTATGAACAGGTCATGTTCTGGAAATGTATCTAATCTCTGCTCAGTAGCCACCTGGCATCGGTTGTAAGTGATCAGGAGCCTTCTGCAATACTCGGTGCAAGCTACTTTTGTTTTCTTTACAGCCTTCTTGAATTCTTCTACTGTGTTTATTGCAAACTCCAACAAGTCATAATCCTGCCTTAAGCCTTGTTGATCTTTTGTTGGTAGGTCTGCAGGAATCTCTTCATTGGCCTCCAACCTTCTTATTCTTCCCGCCAGGACTTCCAAAATGTCCCGAGACCTATCTACAAAATACGAAGAAGTCTCCAAAATTTCTTCTAATATATTATCTACCTACAAAACTTTGCATCTTTCTTCTTCTATGGACACCTGTAGCTGGTGCATTTTGCTTCTTTGTGTTAGGACATGCTCTTTGAAAGGTTGAATACTGGTTTGCTATTCCTTAGCCTCTTTCAAAGATGCTGCTAGTGAAGTAATTTGTCCCTTAAACTCTGTTGCTTGTACTTGAAATTGTTTTTCTGTCTCCTCCATGCTAGCCCTTTGTGTTTCCAGTTCCCCAACTTTGCTTTGCAGTTGGTCTCTTTCTGCATGAAGATTTTCATTTGCTGTTTTTAGTCTATCCCTTTCTATCCTTAGCTCCTGATATTCCTGTTGCAATTTTGCTAAGCTATCCTAAGCATATGCTCCTCGCTTTTCAATAGCAACTTCTAAAGACGTCTTATCTACTTGGAGGGACTGAAGCTCTACTTTTGAAAACTTCACTTCATTTAGCATATCTTCGAAATTTCTCTTTAATTTGTTTCCTTCATCCCTCTCCTTGTTAGAATAATCAACCCATAGTTAGCTACCTTAGACATTAACTTAATTATTTTTGTCTTATTTTCCTAGTCTCATGATTCCACCTTATGCAAGTTGTCATTTACCTATCCATAGTGGTCAAACTTGCCTATTTTGACTCATGTA
>LPNX011078891.1:54561-74319 GCA_001517045.1 Pseudotsuga menziesii
CCTATTTTTTGGGTACTATGAAGATTAAAAAGGGTACATAATGATAAATTTGAGCAAAAACAAAGCCTTCATCGAAAGGTGTGTTCAGTTTCAAGAAGAACCCCTTGTAGCAGTGGAAGTTGGAGAAACCTCTTCACCACCTGAACCTCTGAAAGTAAGTGAAGAGTTTGTTGAACATGCTGATTATGATATGTCTGATAGTGATGAGTTTATTGTATACCCTAACATCCCTACAAGGACAAAATGGGCATCCAATACACTACATGCATCATGAGAGCTAGCTGGGGATCCCAATGACCCAAGGAGGACTAGATCTCAATTTGAGAGTGGTCTGGGCATGAAGGATCCTATGTTTGCTGAAAAATGATATTTGATGGTGGAATAAGATCCTCAAACATATGAATAAGAAGTAGGAGATCCAATATGTCAAGCAGCCATGAAGGAAGAGTTCATCTCACTCCAGAAGAGCAAAACATGGGAGCTAGTGGATCTTCCCCCAAGGAGGAAGTTAGTTCAGTGTAAGTGGCTCTACAAGACCAAATTTGCTGCTGATGGTTCACCTCTAAATTACAAGGCCAGATTGGTAACCAAGGGCTACTCACAAGTTCATGGCATATATTACAATGAGACCTTTGCACTAGTGGCAAACATGGACTCCATCAGGCTATCCTTAGCCATTGCAGCCTCAAAGCAATGGGAGGTACATCACATGGATGTAAAGTGTGCCTTCCTGAATGGAGATTTCACTGAAGAGATATATATGCATCAGCCTCAAGGATTTTCTACTAACCCTTATCTTGTGTGCAGGTTGAGAAATTCATTGTATGGGCTAAAGCAAGCCCCCAGGGCTTGGTATGCCAAGATCGATAGCTTCTTGCTATCACTGAATTTTGTTTGGTGCAAATCAGATCCAAATGTCTATTTGAAGTTAATTAATGGTTCATTAATGATCATTGTGTTATATGTTGATGACCTCCTCATTACAGGAAGCTCAAAGGATGAGATTGCTTCCTTGAAGGGTGCAATGAACCAAGCCTTCTCCATGACAGATTTGGGGCTCTTAAGCCAATTTTTGGGGCTTGATATTGCACAAACCAAAGCTGGAATCAAGGTGCACCAATCCAAATATGACTTGGAATTTCTGAACAAATTCAGAATGAAGGACTGCAAACCAAGCAAGACTCCTTTCCTTTCAGGAGTGAAGCTGGAAGAAGTTGATTCTTCACCTATGGTAAACAATACACTGTATAGGAAATTGATTGGATGTTTGTTGTATATTACACATAATAGACCTGATATTTCTTATGCAGTAAGTGTGGATTCTAGATACATGGATCAGACTCATGAGATCCATTGGAAAGCAGCCAGAAGGATCCTTAACTTTGTTCAGGGAACAAAGACACACAGGATCTTCTATAAAACAAAATCTGATCTTGATTTGATTGGATTTACTGACAGTGATTGGGAAGGTGATAGCACAGATAGAAAGTCCACATTAGGATATGTGTTCATGCTTGCAGAAGGGCCAATCAGCTGGTCAAGCAAGAAACAGAGTGCCATTGCACTCTCATCTATAGAAGCAGAGTACAGAGGAGTTGTTAATGCAACAACTCAATCTTTATGGTTGCAGGGTTTACTTGGAGAGTGTGGCTTCGAATCAGAGTACTCAACTACCATCTACTATGATAACCAAAGTACCATTCGAATTTGCAAAGATCCAATTCAGAAGTAGAGAACCAAACACATTAAGATCCATATGCACTACATCAGAGAGCTTGTGCATGATGGCACCATTCACCTACTCTTCTGTTCATGTTCAGAACAAGTAGCTGATATCTTCACCAAAGCATTTTGTGAGAAGACCTTCAGCAATCTCAAATCACTTATGGGGATTGTTGATCATGCTATGAAGCATGAGTGAAGACAATATTTCCAAATTTTGTTTTACAGTCCATGTTTAAGGGAGGATTTTCCCATGTGGTTTTTGCCTCTTTCCTTGTTTAAATGGACATGCAGTATGTAAAGGGTGACTAAGCCTTATTGCTAGGCCCTATAATTTTCTAATATATTACTCATAATTCAAGCTTAAGTGGGGGTGTTAGAATAATCAACCCATAGTTAGCTACCTTAGACATTAATTTAATTATTTTTGTCTTATTTGCCTAGTCTCATGATTCCACCTTATGCAAGTTGTCATTTACCTGTCCATAGTGGTCAAAATTGCCTATTTTGACTCATGTAGCACTTGGGAAACCTCAAGGAATCAATTCTACTTTATTCCTGGTCTCCTTGGCACCCTTCTGCTTTTTCTGCTTTATTGCCTGCTTTTTCAGTGCTTTAAGGCAATTGGGAAAGTTTGACTAGGTGAGGTGAACTAGTTTTTTGTCCTCTACATCCTCCACTCTTTTCTCCTTGGAAAAGCATGTATGAGTTTTCATTCCATCACTCTTTAACTTTCCTAAGCACTTTTTCCAATTCGTGAGCTCCATGACTTATTTGGAAACTACTTTATGCACCTATGGGGGAATTGCTTAATTTTAGTAAGCCTACTTTTGACTAGATTCGAATTGCCTCCTCATGCATTCGAATATCCTATGTAATTATTTAATGCAGCAGCCTATGTTATTACAATGTTGGCTATTTTACACTTATTCAATATAGTTTAGTGTTCAACTCATTATTCAGTCTCTTTTGTGAGTGATTTTGCATGATCAATTGATAATTGTTGTGAGTAAAATTGTTCTATCACTGGGTTCAATTTCCACACTCCTTTTTTAGTGTCTTTTAATTGGGCATAAATTTTCCTTGATTGCTCAAGGTCTATCATTATTCGATCCACACTATCTTTAGAGGCGTGGATCAATGCTGCTCCAGCTTGGATTGTCAGTCTCGGGTCCTTGTCTGTCCCATGTACCAAGGCTTTATCATTTATCATCATCCCTGAATTCCCCCTAGTTTCAACTTTCTTCTCAGTCCTCTTCACAATTCTTTTCTTTTCTCTGTCATAAAAGATGGTACTGAAGTCTGGAACTTCTTCCCCTTTCTTTTGTTTAAAAGGAATCAGCCTTAATCTAGAAACACCAACCTTCCCTAAAATGTTGTTAGCAGTTCCAGTAGGCTCTTGGGAGTCAGGACAATCTTGATCTTGTACTCCTTGAGTGTCTGCAGGGTCAAAAGTGTGTTGATCAGTTGTGGACCCTATTAGTTTCATCCTTTCATCTTCCTGCTTCTTTAGCTATTCATCCTCTTTCTTTTTTATTTCTTCTTCTTCCCTCGTGGAAGGTTCCTCTGCACTCATTGCTGCTTCTTGTTCAGCTTTATTCCTTTCTTCTTTTTCACTTTTAAGACAACTCTCGGCCTCTTATTCTAGTCTTCTAGCATCTTATTCTCTTTTCCTGGCCTCTTCTTCATCATCTTTCTTCTACTCAGCTTGGCCCTTACCACCTTTAGTGGTGATCTTCTTTTTAAATCTTCTTTTTAATGTAGTCATATTTTTTTCATTTCTGAACACTTATTTATCCTTATCCCAATGGTTTGTATATTAAAAATCCACATTGGCTTCCTTGCAATGTTACGCGAATTTGTTCTAAGAATCATTTCTATGGAAGTTCATTTCTCCAAAGTGAAATTGCTCTAGTTCATGTACAAACTCATCAACCTTTTTAACTTTTGAAAAATTATAGCTTCCCAGTCTGAATGGTATGGGAGCATAAGTTTCCTTCTTGTGCTTAAACAAAAAACTCCCTATACCATCCAAGAAAACCTGTCTGACAGCTTCTTTGTGCACCACATAGTCCGTGGCATATTTGGGAAGCAATGAAGGCACCCAGGAGCAACCATACATTCTAATATACATCCCTTCATCAGTCAAGTAGTAATTGGCATACTCCTCAATGACTTTCAATGCCTCTTCAGACATGCAATTGCATTCTTTCAAGAAAATCAAAGTATAAAAGGGCATAATAAATTGTTCACAAACTTCTATGTAATGACTGTAGTATTTGTGTGCCCATAATGGCTTGTAGGATATGTACACAGGGGTTCTGTCCCTGTCCCATATGCACCTTAGGTTTGGAAATGACTGGGTGCATAGTATAAAATCAATTAATATGGAGCTCATCTAGAACTCAGACCTTTTCAGTGACACCCCTCCCAGAGCTGAAGCAATGCAGGATGAGAGACTGTTGGACACAATGTTTACCCAGTTGAACATAGTCCCTTGGGTGGATACATAGAAGATAATAGGAACCCATCCTAACTTGAAACTCCTTTCGTGGGCCCTCCCAAATATTTTGTTCAACATTAATGCAATAAACCTATAAGGGGTTCTTAAAGTAGCTGTGTCGTATTCCCCTGATGGTCTGGTTCATAAATTCTTACCAGGTATCATCATTATTTTTACTGTTTCAACCAGGTCTAGGTTAATCTCCTTCAACCAATCTTCATTTAGGTAAACCTGGGCTTCTGGTAAGTGATAAACTAATGATACATAACCAGGGCTATGAGCAACATAGCCCTACTTGGCAGTATTGGCCAGAATCATAGTAGTCATGGCTACCCTAGGAAGAATCCATCCAATCACTTCTGAGCATGGGAAAAGATCAAGCCTGGTAGCTATCTTTATCAAGGTAGATTTTTCAATATTAGCATCTATTGTTAACTCTTCAAACCCGATATCAGGCACCTCCTAGTTTGAAATCAGTCTGTAAATCTCACCCCACTTGTAGTCAAGTTCCACACCAGTGGTGGCTCTAGTATCCGCATAAATGTACTCAATATTTGTAATAATTTCCACCTCAGGATCACCTTCATCAATGGGGTCTTTCTTTTTTTGTCTTTTCGACATCTTGTCTTTGGAAAAATTTCCCTGTCACAAAACAAAATGCCTTTAGGCTTTGAGCTGTTAACTAGTATTCAAAGAATGAAGAAAAACTGTATAAGCATTTACCTCAGCCATATTTTCCATAGCTAAATCTATGTAAAATATAGAACCAGGGATGACTATCAAATACTTTTGCAAAAGATAGGTCTGCAAAATATCCTAGATCCTGCCCATGACTAAAATATAGCATGCTCAACAAAAGGAATCATAACTTCGTTAACATCGTAAAACTTCTCCTAGTAAAGAAACTAGTATAATCAAAACTACATCCTTGACTTTCTCGTCTTCAGAATAATATGTCCTAACTCCTTGCTCAAAATAAATCCCATCAAAATGAGGCATATCCTCAAAAATTGCAACCCTAGTTCCAAACACGCGAGCAACCAAATCACTGGAGAAACAAACCCTCCGGTAATTCAAACCAAACCAGGGTAAACGCCTACCAATTGAAAAAGAAAGGAAAATATCCCCCCCGGACGGCCATACGCAAACCAGAAAAACCAGTGTAGATAGTGTAACGCTCGTTTCCACCAATTTCCTAAATAGTAAAAAAGGGTTCGAAAGCTCATAACGATTCCGCAATAATCATCAACAAAAATGAGAAACCCCCCCTATCTGCTAACTATCAAAATGAACTACATATATGCTGATAAACCCATAAACATATGTTCCCATCGACCATAGTGGGAAAAACCTAACCACGAACGAGACCCTAGTTCAAAACTCAACTGAAGGGGTAGAATCACATGGTTGGCCTACCTAGAAATGAGCTGTGCTGTTGACAAGCAGAATTTGAAAACTTCCATGGCGATGCCACCCACGAATGAGCTCCCGACAGCTAGGTACAATACCAAATTCCAAACAACAAGGACAGTGCAGGCATGAGTTCGCAGGGATAATAATAGAATAATGCCCAATCCCACATATACATATATATCCCGGTGAAAACACTTGACAGGAAAAACATCACAAAATGGGCGGCGGGACAACTAAGGTATCGGCGTCCAAACTACTAATGGACTGCAATGGCCGAAGACGAAAAAACTGTGAGCTCCGCAGTGCAATGAAAATCATCAATGAAAAATCACTAAAAAACAACTCAACATTGGAGCTCAAAAAGACTATAGCCTCAGATTATAAGTTTTTTAGAACGTCGCAATGACAGAAACTGTAAATACAAAAGGTTCTGTAGACAAGTCAATATCGAAAAAAAATTAGAACCAAAAATCAAGTGAAACATCGGCGAAGAATCAAACATTGGTGCATGGGAAAACTATCACATGGAAGTTTAGTCTGCTCCAGAGTTGCAATGGCAGAGCACAAATAGACTAAGGCTTCTGCGAAACAAGACCAACGACGATCGGGAAAGGTCAAAACTTTCGTCGAGGTGCTCGCAATTTGTCATCCGAAACGGCAGAAATACAAAGCACTAGAGCTTTGACAGTTTTCAAACAAAAATGCTGATAATAGAAATAAAACAAGAGTGCCTCGATGGAGAATAGAGCTTTGGATCAGGTCTTTATTCCACTGGACCTCCGCAATGGTGGCTGGCAGTTGACTATGATCCCGATTCATAACTTCCACCAATTCCGACAGTGAGATCAGAAATCGTCGTAAGTCATAAAAGGTAGCATCAGTGTAAAGATATTCATTCAACAATCATCCTAAAAAAAATCAAAATTGCAATAAAATCAAGCACTCCCAACAAAACTAAGCAAGACAAATTTAAAAGGAGGGTCCCAATTTTTTAGAAATTTGGTAAATCATTGTAGTTGCAACAATTGGTGACTACTTGGTGAACCCCAGAATATCTGAATCAACTCTTCCTTAAGTAACAGACTGTTCAGCAATTAAACTAATATGTTGAATTCTTCTTGATGCTTGTATTCCTACAATGGCAAACATATGTACTTTAATCATTGATGACAGTCCACCATTTTTGGAAATGGAAAACCCAAAATCTCAAAGTCAAGATAACTCTTTTAAGGCCAAGTAGATGAGTTTTATTTACCTCTATCTTTGGGTAGCTTCCAGCTTAGACACCGCATGATTGTAACATAAGGTAAATAGGAATATTCATTTGTTCCTCATTCCCATGCCATTCTGCACCTTTTGTGCCATTTGTTCCTCATTCCCATGCCATTCTGCACCTTTTGTGCCTTTTGAAACTTTTGTTCCTTTTGAGTCCTCCTTATGCCTTTCTTTCTGAATTTTTATTCAGGCTCCTCCATCCATAGTGTCCTTTTGTGTGAGAGATGTATTTTATTTTCAGCTCATGGATGGAGAAGAACTTTTGGAAAATTTGTACTCATATGACTCGGTACTTTGCTTTGATAGATATTGCTTTCTAGGAGTTTTGACTTTTATCAACCTTTTGGCTTTCAACTTTTTGGCATGGGATCATTTATATATAATATACTGTTTACCTTGCTTCCTTTCTGTGGGTCTTTTGTTGTCAACCCCTAGGACATTTTTTTAGATGTGAAATGGATGGAGCCTTGAAACAGTATTCCAGACCTTTTGATCCTGAGTTATTTTCAGGGATTAAGTAGGACTTCAATGTGTTCATAGCCATCTAGGAAAACTACTTACTAGAATAAATTCTATCAGCTCAAACAAAAGTACATAGTCTGATACTCAAAGATTTTAGTTAATCCAAAACTCTAATGCTTTTCATGCAACCAAAAGTTTGCCTCTTTTATTCAAACCAAAACAAAATTAACTAGAAACAACAACAATAACTCAAAAGGAACAACCAACTCACATTATTTATGTACAGAGCCATTTAGAAATAAAAACCAAGAAAGAGAAAAAATCTAAGAACTAATCCACTAACTGGCCAGTTCTCTACCCACCCCTAAAGATCTAGAAACTAGTAAGTTAAGGGGATAGGATTGACTACAGAAATGAGAAATACCTAACCATTATCTAATTCTACTATTCTTGAAACAAAAACTACATCTACTCATTTACAATCAATCTTATCAACGCGTGAATATTGAAGGAGATCGGGCTGGGTGTCCGATAGGTTGTTGGCTTCTTATGATGCAGAGTGTCCCAGTTCAAGTTCAATCAGATAATTTCCCAATACATAATTTACTGATTCATTTATCTCTTACAATTTCATGACAGTGTGTTTCATGTAGGGCTCTCTTAATATTTTGATCTGATTTGGGATTCCTTTATGAGGAAACCACAAATGTGAACAATCCAAAGAAAAATACCTGTTTAATCTCGCTGACCAGTCTCGATTCAAAATAAGTCCATAACCATCAGGTATGTTTTCTACCACAATATCAATATATTGACATATCTTTTCATTTGCAGATAAACGAATCAGAATATCCTCCATCTCCCCGACTACTTTCACATTAGTCTTGTCTAATTGAGTAACCTCCCAGGCAGTAGGTTTAGGATGCCCATTAATCTTTCTGCAAACTACAAGTGGCATAACATTAACTGATGACCCAGAATCTACCAAACAGTTGTGTTGAGGCCTGGAAAATCGCAAGAAACAACAGCAAGGGATTCTCCCTAGTCAACGTTCCCAACTAGCCCGTGACTGTTTGGTATGGGGAATCCGTCTGGTTTGCGGTTCGGCTACCATAGGTCAAGTAACAAAATAAAGGGTTTTACCAATTGCGGCCCGGTCCACCGTGTATATTTTTGTATTTTTTAAACTTTAAGTATGATATGCAAGTGCCTATCTAACATGCAGATTGATAAAGAATACGAGGAGCAGTCACAATGTGATGCGCAGGTTCTTACCTCTCGTCTTAAACTATCTCACATCTAAATCACACACAACAGACAAAAAGGACTAACTCAGCTATCCCTAGGGAGCAAGATAATCAATTAATGAGTAATGTACTACTGCTTATATGTTAAGATAAATCACAGATAGTTGTTCTTAGAATCAAAACACATAAACATGAATAGAGATATCCACAACAAGATAGCTTGTCGTCTGTTAAAACATTCATTACTCATAGTGGAAATTATCATAAAATAAACCAGAGAACATTCATACAAGAACATAGGTTCATAAAGTTAGAACGATCTCACAGTTAATAAAACACAGCTGAAAACGAAATAGTTCCCCTTCAACATTGTTCATTTCACCACATTTGAACATTCCACACAACACTTTCTCCAACAGGAAAAATTGTAATTATTTTATTGCAAAACGAAATAGTTCCTCTTACAACAAGTTTTTCACAAGTCTCAGTAGGAAAAATCCCTCCCTCTATCTAACTGTCCTATACTTATACAAAAAGGCAAAACTTTTGGGCTGCCCACAATGACCCCTGGGATTCCCCAACATTTCATCTCCCACAATTGTCCCATATTTAGTGCTTATACAATTTACAATATATTACATTTAAACAAACTAATAAAGCACTTAAGTGGAGGGCCCCACTTGATTGTTTAGTAACTTCTTCCAGGCTAAGGCTTCTGATGCAATGATCTTGAACTCAGAAGGTTTGAGAAAACAAATATTGATTTCAAACTTCGCAACCTGATTTTTTATCACTTCAATCCTGGCTGATCTCAAGCGTAGTTGATCTTCCAGTAACTGTACACTGACCGCTGAATGAGCTACTTCATCTTTAAAGATCTAATCGTCCAGGGCCTTGACCTGTTGAATTCTCTATTCATCTTCTTGATATCTATTCTGTAACATCTCTATGATCAGGCCATGTTCTGGAAATGCGTCTATTCCCTGCTCAACAACCACTTGAAATCGATTGTAAGTAATCAACAATATTCTACAAAACTCAGTGCAAGCCCCCTTCATTTTCTTTATAGCCTTCTTAAATTCTTTAGCTGTGTTTATGGCAAACTCTAACAAGTCATAATCTTTTTTGAAGCCTTATTGATTCTTTGCTAGTAAGTCTGTAGGGATCTCCTCATTGGCCTCCAATCTCGCTATTCTTCCCATCAGGACTTCTAAAATGTCCTGAGATCTGTCTATGAAATATGAAGAAGTCTCCAAAATTTCTTCTAATCTATTATCTACCTACAAAACCTTGCACCTATCTTCTTCTATGGACACCTGCAGCCTATGCATTTTTCTTCTTTGTGTTAAAACATGTTCTTTGAAAGGTTGAATGTTGGTTTGTTGTTCCCTGGATTATTCCAAAGATGTTGGTAATGAAGCAATTTGTTCTTTAAAATCTACTCGTTGCACCTGAGATTGTCTTTCTGCCTCCTCCAAAGTATCCTTTTGTAATTCCAGCTCCCCAATCTTACTTTGCAGCTGGTCTCTTTCTGCATGAAGACTTTCATATGTTGTTTTGAGCCCATTCTTTTAGGTCATTAGCTCCTGATATTCCTGCTGCAATTTTGCTAAGCTTTCCTGGGCAACTTCCAAAGACATCTTGTCTTCTTGGAGGGACTGAAGCTCTGCCTTTGAATACATTACTTCATTTTCCATGTCTTCAAACTTCCTTTTTAATTTGTTGCTTTCCTCTCTCTCCCTTCACAGTGTTTCTTTAAGTTGGGCAGCAGTTCTCCTTGATTGTTCAAGATCTGTCATTATTTGATCCACATTATCTTCAGAGGGATGGATCAATGCTACTCCATCTTGGATAGTGAATCTCGAGTGCTTGTCAGTTCCATGTACCAAGGTTTTATCATTTATCATCTTCCTTGACTGCCCCCTAGTTTCAACTTTCTTCTCAGTCCTCTTCACAATTATTTTCTTTTCCTTGTCATAAAAAATGGTATTGAAGTATGGAACTTCTTCCCCTTTATTTTGTTTGAAAGGGATCAATCTTAGGCTAGAAATAAGGCTTTCTTCACAAAAGGTTTTTCTCCAGATTGCTCAGGATAATCTTCTATACTTTCCTTTCCATCCTCTACTCTTTCAGCTTCTTCATAAGTCTCTGATAACGTAGGTTTAACTTGAGCTTCTGCGAACATAGCCAAGTCAGGACCTAAAGCTGAGGTATAATACTCAATCAGAACCTTGCTAGAGGGCTTATCATTTGCATAGAAATTCATAAGGTAAGCAAAAAACCTTTAGGTAAAATTATGTACCTTTTCCTTTCTTTCTTTTTTCAAAGCGCCTAAAACTTTCATTAGTGTTTCATGTGTCTTTTAGGCTGCATATTTACTTCTAGAAATCCTTTCAAAGGTATCCCAATCTCAGATAAAGTGTGCAGGCAAACCAAAATACCATGATGTTGCTACTCCTTTAAGGGTATGCAAAAAAAGTCTACAGAATACATCCTCATGTTACCGGGCCCTTAATCCTTCTATTGCAAAGTAGAAACTTTGCAAATGGTCATCTACTAAAATATTCTCATTTGAAGCAAACTTGGGCAGCATCTTCTCAAAAGCTTGAGTTAAGTCATGCAACGAAGGTGTTAAGTTCAGAGGTGATCTAGCTTTCCAAGCAGGTGGTGGATTTGGTGGGTTAGGTGGCTAATTTGGATTTACACCTGCCATTAGTCTGGGTGGAGAGTGAGGAGGTGAGAGAAAAAGAGTATGCACTGGAGAACAGTAAGGTGTGTTTGGGCCTACTTGATTCAAAGGCTGAACAACTTCCTATAATGCTACTTCTACTAATTCTTCCAAATCTGCAACCAATACTGAATCTTCCAAGATGGGATGGTCTTTCTTCTTGTATTCTCTTCGGGGTAAATCAGGGATAGTGGGTAATCCTCGAATACTCCTCACATAGGCCCATGTATGTCTTCTCAGATCATTAACTACTTGGTTGTCCACAGAAAACAAATGTTCTCTATTCTCTTCAGTATTCGGATTAGGAAATAAACTGCTTTCAAAACTATCACTGGTGGAGTAACTTTGAGGAAATGGATTTCCAAAGCCAGACATGCACTGGTGGCCCTCCTTCTAGTGCCAGAAATTGTTGAGGCCTGGAAAATCACAAGCAACAACAGTAAGAGATTCTCCCTAGTCAACGTTCCCAACTAGCCCGTGACTGTTTGGTATGGGGAATCCATCTGGTTTGCGGTTCGGCTACCGTAGGTCAAGTAACAAAATAAAGGGTTTTACCAATTGCGGCCCAGTCCACTGTGTATATTTTTGTATTTTTTAAACTTTAAGTATGATATGCAAGTTCCTATCTAACATGCTTATTGATAAAGACTACGAGGAGTGGTCACAATGTGATGCACAGGTTCTTACCTCTCATCTTAAACTCTCTCGCATATAAATCACACACAATAGAAAAAAAAGACTAACTAAGTTGTCCCTAGGGAGAAAGATGATCAATTAATGTGTAATGTACTACTTCTTATATGTTAAGATAAATCACAGATAGCTGTTATTAGAATCAAAACACATAAACATGAATAGAGATATGCACAACAAGATATCTCATCATATGTTAAAACATTCATTACTCATAGTGGAAATTATCATAAAATGAACCAAAGAATATTCATACAAGAACATAGGTTCAAAAAGTTAGAACGATCTCACAGTTAATGAAACACAGCTAAAAATGAAATAGTTCCCCTTCAACATTGTTCATTTCACCACATTTGAACATTCCGCACAGCACTTTCTCCAACAGGCAAAATTGTAATTATTTTATTGCAAAATGAAATAGTTCCTGTTACAACAAGTTTTTCATAAGTCTCACTGGGAAAAATGCCCCCCTCTATCTAACTCTCCTATACTTATACAAAAAGGCAAAACTTTTGGGCTTCCCACAAATAACCCTTGGGCTTCCGCAATGTTTCATCTCCCACAATTGTCCCATATTTAGTGCTTATACAATTTACAATATATTACATTTAAACAAACTAATAAAGCACTTAAGTGGAGGGCTCCACTTGATTGTTCAGGAACTTCTTCCAGGATAAGGCTTCTAATGCAATGTTATTGAACTTGGAAGGTTCGAGAAAATGAATATTGATTTCAAACTTTGCGGCCTAATTTTTTATCACTTCAATCATGGCTGAGCTCAAGCGTAGTTGATCTTCCAATAAATGTACCCTGACCGTTGAATGAGCTATTTCATCTTTCAAGCTCTGCTCTTCCAGGGCCTTGACCTGTTGAATTCTCTGTTCATCTTCTTGATATATCTTTTGTAACATCTCTATGAACAGGCCGTGGCCTGTAAATGCATCTATTCTCTGCTCAGTAGCCACTTGACATCGGTTGTAAGTAATCAACAATATTCTACAAAACTCAATGTAAGCCCCCTTCAGTTTCTTTACAGCCTTCTTAAATTCTTCAGCTGTGTTTATGGAAAACTCTAACAAGTCATAATATTGTTTTAAGCCTTGTTGATCCTTTGGTGGTAAGTCTACAGGGATCTCCTCATTGGCCTCCAATCTCGCTATTCTTCCCATCAGGACTTCTAAAATATCCTGAGATCTGTCTACGAAATATGAAGAAGTCTCCAAAATTTCTTCTAATCTATTATCTACCTACAAAACCTTGCACCTCTCTTCTTCTATGGACACCTGCAGCCTATGCATTTTGCTTCTTTGTGTTAAAACATGTTCTTTGAGAGGCTGAATGCTAGTTTTCTATTCCCTGGATTCTTCCAAAGATGCTGCTAATGAAGCAATTTGTTCTTTAAACTCTGCTGCTTGCACCTGAGATTGTCTTTCTGCCTCCTCCAAAGTAGTTTTTTGTAATTCGAGCTCCCCAATCTTACTTTGTAACTGGTCTCCTTCTGCATGAAGACTTTCATATGTTGTTTTTACCCCATTCTTTTCTGTCATTAGCTCCTGATATTCCTGCTGCAATTTTGCTAAGCTTTCCTGGGTAACTTCCAAAGATATCTTGTCTTATTGGAGGGACTGAAGATCTACCTTTGAAGACTTTACCTCATTTTTCATTTCTCCAAACTTCCTTTTCAATTTGTTTCTTTCCTCTCTCTCCCTTCGCAGTGTGTCTTTCAGTTGGGTAGCAGTTCTCATTGATTGTTCAAGGTCTGTGATTATTTGATCCACATTATCTTTAGAGGCATGGATCAATGCTGCTCTAGCTCAGATAGTGAATCTAGGGTCCTTGTCTATTCCATGTACCAAGGTTTTATCATTTATCATCTTCCCTGACTGCCCTCCAGTTTCAACTTTTTTCTCAGTCCTCTTCACAATTTTTTTCTTTTCCTTGTCATAAGAAATGGTATTGAAGTCTTGAACATATTCCCATTTATTTTGTTCGAAAGGGATCAGTCTTAGGCTAGAAACAACAACTTGTCCTAAGGTGCTTCTAGCAATTGCATCAAGGTCTTGAGAATCAGGATTATCCAGATCCTGAACTTCAGTGTCTGTAGGGTCGGAAGTTTGTTGCTCTATCATGGACCCCGTCAGTTTCAGTATTTTAGCTTCTTGTTTCCTGAGTTCCTCATCCTCTTTCTTTTTCCTTTCTTCTTCTTCCCTCCTGGAAGCTTCCTTTGCACTCTTAGCTGCTTCTTGTTTATATTTCTTCTTTTCTTCTTCCTCACTTCTAATCCAACTTTTGGCCTCCTCTGCTAGTCTCCTAGCATCTTCTTCTATTTTCCTAGCCTCCTCTTCATCTGCTTTCTTCTGTTCATCCTGGCCTTTCGCACCTTTAGTAGTGATCTTATTTTTGAATATTATTTTCAATGCTGTCATGTTTTCTGCATTTCGGAAAATTGATTCATCCTTATCCCAATGGCTTGTATATTCAAAATGTACATTGGCTTCCTTGTAGTGTTCTACAACTTTATTCTGAGAATCATTCCTATGGAAGTTTATTTCTCCAAAATGAAATTTCTCCAGTTCCTCTACAAACTCATCAAGCTTTTTAACTCTTGAAAACTTATAACTTCCCATTCTAAATGGTATGGGAGGATAAGTTGCCTTCTTGTGCTCAAACAAAAAACTCCCTATGCCATCCAAGAAGACCTGCCTGACTGCCTCCTTATGTACCACATAATCAATGGCATATTTGGGAAGCAGTAAAGGTTCTCTGGAGCAGCCATACATTCTAATATATATTATGTCTTCATTTAAGTAGTAATAAAAATACTCCTCAATGACTTGCAACGCCTCTTAAGACATGCAATTGCATTCTTTTAAGAAAATCATAGTAAACAATGGCATAATAAAGTGTTCGCACACTTCTTTGTAATGACTGTAGTACTTATGTGCCCATAATGGCTTGTAGGCTTTGTATACCGGTGTTCTGTCTCTGTCCCAAATACACCTTAAATTTTGGAATGACTGGGTGCACAGTATGCAATCAATCAATATGGATCTCATGTAGAACTCAGATTTTTTCTGGGACACCCCACCCAAGGCTGAAGCAATGCAAGTTGAGAGACTGTTTGACACAATGTTCACCTAGTTGAACACGGTCCCTTGAGTGGCTACACAGAAGATGATAGGAACCCATCCCAACTTAAAAATTTTGTTGTGGTATCTCCCAAAGATTATGTTCAGCATTAAAGCAATGAACCTATAAGGGGTTCTTAAGGTAGTTGTGTCGTATTCCCCTGATGGTCTAGTTTGGAAACTCTTACCATGTACCAAAATTATTTTCAATGTTTCAACTAGGTCCAGATTAATCTCCTTTAGCCAATCCTCAATTAGGTAAACTTGGGATTGTGGTAAGCGGTAGGATAATGATACATAACTAGGGATGCAATCAGCGTAGCCCTGTTTGTTAGTGTTGGCTAGAATCGTGGTAGTCACATCTGCCCTAGGCAGATTCCATCCAATTACTTCTGAGCATGGGAAAATCTCAAGCCTGGTAGCAATATTCATCAAAGAAGATCTTTCAATATTAGCATATATGGTTTCTTCTTCAAAACCAATGTCAGGTACTTCATGGTGTGATATCAGTCTATAAATTTCACTCCACTTGTATTCAGGTTCCACTCCCATGGTGCATCTGGTGTCTTCGTAAATATATTCAGTCTTTGTGATAACTTCTACCTTCGGTTTCTTTTCCACTATAGGGGCTTTCTTTTTCTACCTTTTTGACATCTCGTACTTGGAAAAATTTCCCTGTCATACAACAAAATTCTTTTAGGTCCTGTTGAGCCGTTCAACCAATATTCAAAGAATGAAGAAAAAACTACATAAGAATTTACCTCATCCATGTTAGTCACAACTGAATCTATGTAAAATACATAACTATATCTAACTACCAAATACTCTTGCACAAGATAAGTCTGTAAAAAATCCTAGATCCTACCCGTGACTAAAAATTAGCTCGATCAACCAATAACATCATGGCTTCTCTAACAATGTAGAATTTCTCCTGGCAAAGAAAACAATCTCATTAAAACTACATCCTTAGTGCTATCGATTCCAAAATAAAACGTCCTATCGCCAATCCCATCGAAACGAGGCGCAACCTCAAAGACCGCAACCCTAGTCCCAAACACGTGAGCGACCAAAACACTGGAAAACCAAAACCTTCAGCATTTTGAAACAAACCAGGGAAAAATTCCTTCCTACTGCAAAATAAAAGGAAACCTCCCCCCCCGGATGGTCATATGCAAACTGGAGAAAACCGGTGCAGACAGTGTAACTCTTGTCTGCACTAGTTTCCCAAACAGTCGAGTAAGGTGTGAAAATTCATAATGGCACCAAAATAATCATTAGGAAAACAAAAACCCCCCTTTGGCCGGCCATACTATCGAAATGAACTAGATATACAATGAAAAACCATAAACCTAGGTGTCCATTAACCACAGAGGGAAAACATTACCAAGGACGGCAACCCTAGTTCAAAACTCAAATGAAGGGGTAGAATTGAATTATTGGCCTACCTGGCAAGGAGATGTGCCACTAACAAGAAGAATCTGAAAGCTTCCACGGTGACACCACCTACGAATGAGCTACCAACAGTAAGTACAATGCCTAGTTCGAAATGACAATGACAGCGCAGGCATAGGTTTGCAGGTAAAATAATAGAGAAATGTCCAAAATCCCCCAATATATATATCTCCCGGTAAACAACATTTGGCGGGAAAAACATGACAATTGGGCGGCAGAGTAACTAAGGGATCGGTGATCAAGTCTGCTAATGCGCCGTAATGACAGAAGACGAAACAACTATGATTTCTGCAGTGCAAAGCGAAACATCAGCGAGAAAAAATTAAGTTTGCATCAGAGCTCAACTAGACTAAAACCTCAGACCATAAGTTGTTGGAACACTGCAACGCCAGAAGCTGTAAAGACAAAGAGTTCCATAGACTAGTCACAATCGGAGAGGAAATAGAATCAAACTTAAGTGAAACATCAGCAAAGAATCAAACATCGACCAAATAGAAAACTAAAGTAAAAGATTATTCCATTCTAGAGCAGCAACGGCGGAGCAAAATAAACTGAGGCCATGTGAAATAAAACTGACGGGAAATAGAAAAAATTGAAACATCCGTCATGGTGCTGGTAATTTGTCATCCGAAACGATGGTACTACAAAGCACTAGATTTATGAAGGTTTTCAAACAAGGACGCCGATAAAAAAATAAAAAGAAAGTGCATCGGTGGAAAGTAACACTTTGGATCAGATCTTCATTCAACTGCATCTCTGCAACGACGGATGAGTAGTTAATTGTGGTTCTGATTCATAGCTTCAACAAATTCCGATAGGGGGGTAAGAAATCACTATGAGTCATAAAGGCCGCATCAGCATAAAGATATTCTTTTTGTTAGAATAATCCGTCAGGATTATTGTAAATAAATAATAAATAGGAATATGAATAGATAGGAAGGCGAAAAGGCTGGTAATCAACCGCCTCATTGTAATCTATAAATTAATGTTTTAGCCATGAATAGATATTGATCGGGAGTTATTACCAACAAGTGGTATCAGAGCAGGGCTGTCTGCCATAACTCCTGCTGTATTTCTACCCATTCCTGGCATTCTGCTTGCCAGTCCATTGCCAGACTGCTCCATCAGTCTGCCAGTCGAGTCGCATGCAAATTCCTTCATGATTGAGTTTGTGTACTGAGGAAACCCTAATGAGTTGAGCGTTTTGTATGTGGCTTATTCTGGTGATTATCCTGCGTAGAGTTACCTGAGTCATGACCTCTCCTCCTTCATGTTCATTGCCAGTCCATTACCTGTCTGGAAAGTCCCTCCGCCGAAGTTGAATATCAATATGTTCTTCTAGCTCATGCTTCCCTCCTTGTCCAGACCGTAGACATTGGCACCCCCCGTGGGTTGTGAAAGCCTTGTCGAGCAGCCTACCATTATTTCATATTGGATGAAAGAGGAAGACGGAATTTATTTTCTATCTTCTTCTGCAATTTAACGTTCTAGCATAGTAGTAAGGACTCTATTTGATCGAGTTCCACAGTCGGAAACCTAAAGCTACCTGTGCATCAATCGAGTAATTGTTTTGTCGGTGCTTCGTTTGGGAAGATGAACCGCAAACCGGGTGACCGGAATTGTCCTCTCTACGGCATTGATTGATGCGTGGAGACTGCGCACTCCTATAAAGACTGCGTGGAGCCTAAATACTGCGATCTGTTACACCCATTTGCTGCGATTTCATCTGCGTGGAGATTAAAGACTGCGTGGAGCCTGAAGACTGCGATCTGCTTGGTATCTGCGATCTATTACACCCATTTGCTGAAATTTGATGCGTTGGAGCTGTGAGTATGATCATCTGAAGACTGATACATCATACTGGAATATAGTCTGACTGTGATATATAATGTGACTGCGTGTACTCGGTGCTGCATTCACAAGTTGGTGTTCAAGACTTATGCCTCCGTTTTATGAGTGAAGCTGCGATCTGTTGAAGAGACTCTGTACTTATTGCTGCGACCTGCGATGGTATAAAACTTGTTGCATGATAATACATGCTGTTGATGGTATATAATGGTATATAACTTGCTGCGTGATAATACATGCTATTGATGGTATATATAATACTTGTTGTTGATCGAATCTGGACTGAAGATATTTGCTGATATATAAGAATTGTATGCTGCCTGAAAACTGGTATATAATACGTTGGTATTTGCTTGCTGCTTGATGGTAAAGATTCCTCCTGGAAGTGGAGCTGCGACCTGTGCTGCAGGCCTTAAAAGATAATATGCATTGATCATATATATGCTGCAGTGAACCCTAATTTTTTTTTAAGTAAACCCTAATCTTATGTGAAGCATTGAGCTTGCGTTGGAGTAAAGTTTGATTTTTGAAGGCTGTGGAATCCTTTTTTTTAAGACTGTAGCGCTTATGGGTATTGGAGTATATTGAAGATAAAGGGATTGAAGTGGTTGCCTCCACCTGCAAAGATTTGCAGGAACTGCGCTGAATACAGCGTTTGTAAGACTACATTGATATGGTGTGCATATATGCACTGATATATAATACTTGCTGCAAATTGAACTGAAGAGACTGTGAGGAATGAACTGAACGCTGCGCCTGCCAGCCCGTGTGCTGAGTTTTCATGTGAATATTGTACAGCTGCTATATAGTTTGACCTAGTTTTATGCGGGAGCGTTGTAAGCAAGTGAGACCAGCTTTATAATTTGAGGTATATATTGAGTTTACATGCTACATTGAAGAGCTGCATAATATTTTATGTATTGCCTGTGACCATTGGAAGTGCACAAAAACCCTAATTTGTGCCCTAATTCCTCTGGTGATTGATATCACTGAGTTGTGGAGCTGAGTATATTGAAATAATATATGCTGCGTGAGGTGTGGATTTATATTCCAATAATATATGCTACAGTTTTGGAGCTGAGTATATATTGAAAGTTGTTATCTTTTTTGTTGGTTTCACCATTTGCATTGATGCCTTTTGGAAGACCTTGTACTGAATTTCTTCTCCCTGAAATTGCTGTGAATTGAAGCTACGATACTATTATTGTATCTCTTTAAAACCTGAAGTTGCATTGTACACCTTGGCAGAGACTGTAGACCTGCAAGGTTATTGTTTTTCTCTTTGTC